>LWMK02000219.1:50593-62417 GCA_001693075.2 Taenia saginata | reverse complement strand
ACTCCCCCCCCCCCCCCCCCCCAACGGATCAGTACCCGGAAAACAGCAATACAACAGCAATATAACCCTCCAAGGGTGTCAAGAACATAGCTCTTCCGGTGGGGGTAGGAGAGGAATGGATGAAAAACCTTCCTCCCCTTTTTCAGAGTAGATCTTTAAATCGTTCGCTGAGAGATTTTCTTTAGTGGAGTACACTTCCTCTCCCTTGTAACCAAAATCCTCTCGCTTTGCCAATGCAGCCGATCCAGCATCTGCAGCATCTTGCGACAAGAGAGATTCAAAAGTTTTCTTGAACGAGAAAGTTGGTACAGGGGTAGATTCAGCATCGGCAGACTTCCAAAAGTGAAATCGATCGGATTTGCCCGTGGACGCTGGGGATCGAGTGTTGACACACCTTGGTAGCTGTTGCAGGGTGGTCAATGCTAAAATCAGTGCACTTCACTGTCGGTTCAAAGGTAAAGGACAAAATGAGGTTTTGAAATATTATCTAGCGAAGTGACTGAGATGATATCCTACGGTACAAATCATTGTTTGATGCGAAAAAAGTGCAAGCAAATAAAAATCAAAAACGGAATTATATCAATCACACAGGCATTAGTGACCGACTCGCTGGAAAATAATTCGGCCATTGCTAAATTTCTGCTGTGTGGAGTACAATTGTAGAGAAAATCTTTATAAATACAAAGGAGGAAATAAAACGTGCACTAAGAATCCGGTAAATGGATCCTGACATTAAAATCCATCCAAGTAATAGCAAGACAAACCTTTGAATGCAAACAGAATCTTAAAGAGCGTAGGTGTATACCGACCTTTGTGTTTCGCTGTGGTTAAAGTCACCACACAGTTTTATTACAGCAAAAGGGAAATTCACAGTGAAAAGTGTGCCCTTGTTATGACAATAAGGGCCAGAATCTTATTGGAATAAGTAGGTGGTAAATGTACCGCAAGCTGAAATCTGCTTAGTCGTTTGCAATCGCACATAAACAGAGGTTATTGAAAATAAATGCATCCCATAAACTTAAACAAAGAAGCACCAATTCACCCATGTCTACTGTAAGAAACAGCACACAGTAACCAAAACAACATGCCTTTGTTACGGGGATGAAGAAATTCACAGCCGGCCCCATATGCACAATATCCCATTTGATAGAATCGGCATACTCGTGGGGCTCCGGTGTTTCGAGGATAGTTTCTAGAAATAAAAGCACGTCGAGACCACAATCCAATGGTATTACCTTTTATAATTGTTACTATGGCGTGGTTGGCTATAACATCACTCATATTCAGTGAGTTTACCAAGTAAATAGTCCCAAAACACCACTAACAAACAAATGACCAACGGTTCAAAAACGAAGAATGTAGAATGAGACCATAAAACCCAACTAAAGTGGTGCAACAGTACCAAAGTTAGCAAGTGATTCGTATTCTACTGCTGACGCAAGCAAAGGTCGGAAACGGATCAACTTCGCCTTTTGAAACATCAACTGATGAAGAGTCCTACCCGATTTTCCAACTTACAAATGCATTTTAAATAATCAAAACTAATGGCATTACTAACCTTTCATAGCGGGAAACTGAATAATTGTAGGAAGAACGAGGCTTGTAGGTGGGGCTATCATGGATGAACATACAATCATCACCGTTACGACAATGCCCTGCCAAAAAGTGATGGCATATGGCTGAATGCATCTTCCAAACTATCAACAGGGAAAGGAATTGTGAGGTTTAGTGAGAAATGACGGGTCAAATCGGTATAACCAAAGGCACAGAACTTTGCTATTAATGGTGTTGGTCTGTATAACATCAACCACCACAACCAGTAGTACAGCAAGTAAAGATATGCTAAATGTAACATTATTAAAGGCTGGTCGACAAAATACAGCATGAGGTGTCTAGCTAGGTGCGAAGTCTACCAACTGGCATGTAATATGCTACAAACGGGTAAACTAGTGAGATACTCGTTGCAAGGATGTAGAACAAGAAACGGTAAATTCAATAAAGGATAGCAATCGCGTATTCCGACGTCAATTGATAACTCTATAATGACTTCAAGGCTACAGCTAAGGATGGCACCAAAGTACATTAAAACCATCTCACACATCAGCCTTCACAAACCTAACCAGTCAAAACTTTACTGACGGGTCGTTCCCTATTAATTCAGGGCACATAGTTCCGCTAACACATTTTTCATAAGTGTGCTCCATACTCCAGCTAATTTTAACAAAATTATTCTGACTAGTGAGTAGTGTACATCTTCTTGTTTTGCTAAAACTTTTAAATTCTGCTGCCTTATAGACCACCTGCAAATTAACGTCTATCTCTAAACGTATTTAAACGGGACATGATGCTACTAGCAAAGATTACGAGGAAATATTTGATTGTCGTTCTAAGACCCATTTTTAAAGTCGCACTATTCCCAGGTCGTATGATCGAAGAAATCTAGAGGGCTAGTGATATTATCCGTATACCATACGGAGGATGTGAAGACCAGGTTGCGGAAGATCCAGCGTCAAATTCGCCAAATCTTTCAGTGAAAAATATAAATTTTAAATTTGTTGCAAACTTAGCATCTGCTGTGAACGATAATTTTAGACAAATCACAGTGAGACATTTGAAACGGCTTGAAGCAATTGTAGCGTCCCGAGACTCCCTTTAAGGTAGAAGAAGGCATAGCACTGGGGGTAGAATACATGTATTCTGGCAACAGAGGGCTTGGGGGCTGTTGGCACGGCCCGGAGGCCGACCAACCGGCTAGAACAAGATGGCCACCCAAGTGACCTAAACCGGTAGTTCGAACAAACAAAGTATTACACAATGCTGTATGCTGTCTGCGGCAATTTGATCCTCTTGCAATTTGCTGTGGAAATGATGACTAGGCCAACAGCTGATGTTGTGCTATTTTCAACTTACCTATATATCGCGAATTAATAATCTTGATGAGCTTGACCACATTTTTCTTTTTTGCGTACTTCGTGCTGCGCCTTCCCATCAAGATCAAAATATCGCATTGGTCTAATTTCGAAGTTAACAGCAATAAGCAGATACAAAAGTGTGAGATGTAATGAATTCTCAGTGCATTTTTATCGTCTTGAGACTTCTATGAAGGCTGAGAAGGCATAATATCAGGGTAGAATCAAACGCATTTAGCAAGCAGAGGGATTGGGGCTGCTGTCATGGCCTGGAGGTTAGCCAACCTGACTAGGAAAACATGGCCACCCAAGTACAAAACCGGCAGTCAGAACAAGCAAAGTATTGCGGCACGTATATCCTATTTGATGTACCCAGCTGTTGTAGTACCAAGTGGCGATTTTTTTTTTAGACATCCGTTTCACTACGTGAATGGTTTAGACCTCGGAGACTACACTTCCACGCTGAGGCGTGAACATCGTTTATGTTGATCGCCTCTTAGTACTTCTATACCCTACTGACATACATCCTTCCACACTGCGTTGGCTTATTATCACTAAGGAAAAGACTCGAGACGTTACAATGCAACAGTTAGCTCTCCGGTCAGACCACCATGCTTAAGAAAATTATGCACAAGCTAGTTGATGCCTCATCATCCAAATCCAGAAGTTGACATGCATTAATGCCCATATTTTTGAAATAATTTCGTCTAACTGTCTGATGGGGGTCTCTCTATGTCGCAATACTTTTTACAAACCCTTCAATAAATTTAATGTAAAACTTCTGGTTGTGGATTGCACGGTATAGTAGCAACAAAGAATGATTTTACCCGCATAATTCAATCCCACGGATGGCGCGGAATGGTAAAATTAATGGTGTTTTTGGGAACGTGGATAAAGCTTTCAGCAATACCACCGATTTGTTAACATCTTGGCACTGGTAAACGGTGCTTTTCCACTACGCCTGTGTTCCCTTGCAGTCACCAACTCTCATGCTATTCTCCCTCATTTGGAAGGTATATGTAACGCTCTGAGGGTTAAATCTGCAGTGGAAGCGGTAGTGTAGTTTGCCCCCATCAAGTGGGAATATGGGTCAACACTATCCAACGCATAGTAGTCGTCCAAGATTGTACCACAGTAGTCGCCATGCATGCGTCGAAAGGCTCCATTGATCATCAGGCAAGGCGGCTGTTAAGACTATCTTTAATTGGCTTGGCGTAAGGACTGAGCACATGATTTTATTGTTTGGATACCAAAACAGCAGAAATGCACGACTCTCATGGCTGCCGAGCTCAGTGTAGTAGAAATATTATTGGAATTCTCAAGGCATTGTGATTAATCAAGCGTAAAAGAAGCCTAGTCACGATGTATGTGTAGCGCTTTCCTCGTTCAGCTCCTCCTCTCTGGCCTTTATACCTCTTGATTAAACAAGCTAACTGGAATGGGACATGTTTAGGTGGAAGGCGGTACTGATCTCCTTCTACTTCGGAGATCGTCCTCTCCTAAAGGATACATTCAAATAACGCTAGTATTGCATATCCTTACGTATTTTTAGTACGCTTCCCAATGGCCTTCTAATGAATTGTCTTTGAATTTGCTATTGGGTGGTTCTCCTACTTCCGTTATTGCGTAAACTTCATATTCACCCTTGGAAGGTCGCTTCTTGTTGTGATGAACGGTCATTGGGTGAATATGGATGAATCCATTGTGGAGGACCTAGTTTGTAGTTGAGGTAAACTTAATCACTTGAGATAGGTCTTTTATTTAAGGATGATGAGAATTGCAGGGCATTTCGGGCGGGAAAATCGGCCTGGATATTTAAACTAAGCCACCTCAGTGGGCGTCAGTCCAGCTTTTATTTGTCGCAAGACTTCTTCTGCCTGATGAAATGCAGCCACAGCGTTTACGTGCGGTGTCAAATGTTTTATGTCATACTTCAGACAAAGTACGTAGCCTAAAACACTTTTGGCTGCTACCTTGGAAGGCACTATCATTCCACGACCTATGAGCACCTTGAATGATGAAACGCCATTCGACGTGTGGACTGTAGATCTGTATGCGGAGAGGACACGTCCTAGGATTAACTCCCAATCTTCCGATTGTGTGCCCTTAGTGAAAGCCTTGAGTAGTCTGACTGGGGTGCGACTGTCTCCATTCACCTGTCCATTGCACTGCGTGTCTTTGCTATCTGCTTGGACTTGCTCTGTTCAGTAAAGAATTAGCTTTTGAAATTGGAGCCTTGATTGCAATGAACCGGTTCGGGACCTCCATGCTGACCAATTTACTGATTTAAGAAAATTGAAGCGACCGTATCGGCGCCTTGTGTCTCCATGGGTTCTGCTTCGGCTACTTTTGTGAACCAGTCTGCTGCAACCGGCGTGTATCGGTTTTCCTTCTTGGTGGGTGGTAAGGGAACCACGATGTCTGTACCCACTCCTTTCCTTAGCAGCCCTATGGATGTAGGTTGCAGTGGTACGATCGCTGCGATGCGGGGCAGGTTTAAGAGAAACCGAGTGCGGTGGGAGTGAACGAAGGCCACCAGCATTTTTCGCTCGAGGTATCTAGCATCTTCTTTTCACCTACGTAGCCCAGCTGCTCGTGTAGCTCTTGAATGACTGTTTCGCTAATGGGACCGGAACCACTAGGCGCCTTGGATATCCAGCAGCTTCTTCGCACCACAAAACGTCATTCTCTAGAAAGAGTTTTCATCATTCTTGCCATATTCGTCAGGTCGCATTGTTGGACGAGACCATCTCTTCCGCTGTAGGAGTACGTCGTGAACCTCTCGTATAACAGAGCTGTGTTGGGTTCGGTACACTGCATGTTCCTCCTGTGGCGTTGAGTGGGCTTGCGTAGAAATAGAGCACCAACCACTACACTGTCCACTTCGATTGGGATTGGTCCGCGGGACAGCGCATCCGCATCGCCATGTTGAGGTGTGAATTCATATCTTTCCAGACCATCGTAGCAACAAGCAACTGGACCTCCAATCTCCTTCACTGCCTTTAACTGTGTGACCACTTGGTGGTTCGTTCTCGCTATCGTCTTCCTCGCATTCAAGTAGTCTTAAGCATCTAATCACTGTGTTCCAGTGCACTGTTCCGGTTCATCCTTTTCGTATTGAAGTGTTCCCTTCTTTCCTTGTCCCTTTGTGAAAGTACACCACCCATGGCTGCGTCGCTGGCGGTCGTATGCGTACGAACGGTGGACAACTCGCTTTGAAGTCAGGCACAGCTTAAATCTGTGCGGAGCAGAGTATTCGCTTCAGTACTTTAAACGCCTCATCGTGCTCGTTGCCCTTTGCCTCCTTGCAATTCTTTTTTCGTCTGCTTTCCGGTTAATTTATGCAGCAGACTGTTAGTCTTAGCAAACCTTTAACGAATCGCCTGTAGTAGTTTGCCGAACCTATAAAACTATGAGACTTGTTTTCTACGGTTCTCGGTGACCGTCACCCCATCTGACGAGATTGTATGCGCATTGAGAGTAACCAAGCTGTATAGAAATCAGCATTTCTTTGCGTTTAGGGTCAGTCCTGCATGTTGCAGCCCGTCCAATAGTGATTTCAGGTTGGATTTGTACGTCAGGAGTTGGAAGGTAGTCGGCGACTTCAAATGGCGCTGCAAATGTCCTCAGTGTCTTCTTTCGTTGGCAAAACATCTGCACTTACTTTAGTGCCTTGCTGAGTTAAAAAGGTGTCTTCTATATAATTTTGGCAAGTTCGGTGTTACGCAAAAAATTGACGCCAAGCATTCCGTTCTATTTAGTTCTAGACCTACAATAAATTTCGCCGTTCAGGTTTCTGTCCCAATCCAGACTTTTAACGACGTCCCCCATTTTACCATTATCTTCCCTTCGTTTAATGAACAAAATCTTGTGGAGAACAAAACTATCCCGACCTTGTTACAAAGGGTGAGGAGGGTCCGTAGATGTACGATTGATTTGGCTGCTCCTTAGTCAAGAAGAAAACTGCATTTAGGTCCTTCCAGCTTGTCTAGTATTAATTTAAATGAAAGGGAGCCGTTTGAGAGCAAACTGAAAAGGAAAAGGAGAACTCATCTGATCTTGGAGCGTGGTGTTTGGGCGTTAATATTGACCACGTGTAAGGCCTCTGGTAAAGTGAGGCTGTGTGGAGTTCCTAGGCACCTGTTTGGTTACATTCGACCATCCAACTTAGCGAGTCGATTTTTTATTTCTCCAGGTTTACTCAACCATAATGGGCAGTCAAATTTGTGTTTGAACTGGATGGTAACTTGTTTGGCGATCCTGTTTGGAAGTAAGCCTCTAATGGTACCAATCGCTAGATGTTGAAGATTTCTATCGTAATCCTCACCGACATTTTGGAAGTGAGGAATATTCTCTGGCGAGGGTCTGTCCTTCCTGATTAGCGGAGATTTATGGTGTTATGGTGTCGCAGCGTTGTCAAAGGTCAGCGTTGTGGGTGATGCCAGCGACTATTACGACTGAAAACAAATCTTGGGGGAGAGCACGGAAGAATTGGGCCATTATTTCGTAATGAGGAAATAGACAGAGCTTGAATTTAGCGATTTTGAGTCATTCTTTAAAGTTTATGTTGCCTTTGAAAAGGGAAAGGTCTATCGGCACTGCCATTTTGAAGCACGTTCTCTGTTCATCGCCTCTTCTCCAGGCCACATACCCTTTGAAGGAACAGGCTGCTTTGACTATTGTATGTTTACTGGTTAGGGTCAACGGGAATTAGCAAAGGTTTAGGGTGATAGGGATACTAGGCTCGTTTCTGCTTCAAAAAATTCTAACTACGCATCTCTTAACTTACCAACTCAGAGGTATATTTAATCAAAATATGTATTACACTAGCATTCATCCATTTTGTAGTGATTTCAGCCCATTATGGTAGCACTACGGCTGAGTGCAAAGGCAATGGGACACAGTTACCTCTTCAGTGGTAGCGTGTCGAGACAAACAGCCAGCATGTGGAATGAAACCAACACTGTGGTGCGGCTACTCCATCCTGAGAGGTGTTTTGGAAATTGCGGAGTCCTCATTGGCAATCAGTAAAAGAAGGCGATAGAAATACCTCAGGTTTCATACACTTCAAACTAGTGATCAACGGGGCATGATCAATCTCCGGAGAAATGACAATTGCAGGTTTTATGGCAAGAGCCAGGGAGGAGTTTACAGAAGCCGAAGTTTGTCACCTTCCCGCAGTACCGTTTGCAGGAACTTTAGAGGGTCTGACACCTGCAGTGGTGTTTGCAAAGGACAAGAGTAATAAGATTTTGATTCTCTCTGATCGAAAAGATTCTCCTGATTTGGCTGAATGGGCCAACGAAAAAAATAGGGCTTGTTCTTTATTGACCAATGGTCGTGAAACTCTTTCAGGAGTGACAAACGGACTTGCAATTGTATTTTGGCACTTTATGGCATTAAATCTTGATCCATCGTGAGGGATTCCACCTTTGATCGCCCTCATCAACCTGCCGTATTTCCACTCCTAATCATCTACTTGCTAATCCTACTTGTTCTTTTACAGCACTTGGGCTTATTACAACCCAAGAGAAGGCTTAGAGCCACGCAGTCATCAGCATCAATCACCTAATCCGCGTTACTTGTTATAGCGCTCAAATTAAATGCGTACCACGCTAGTTGTTCGGCAGAAGAATCACTTAAGGGCTCAGCCAGGCGGTTTGATCTTCAGCCATGCGAGCAGCCCCATGCTCTACTGTACGTCGACGACACATATTCTACCCCAGCAAAATGCTTTCTTCCACCTTGAGGAGGATTCCAGAGCTCTACAAACGTAGTCCATTTCGGTTTTATTCCCTTCCAGCTTCCTACTTTGACTTTTACTACTTATCATCTCCACAGTTACTGAGTATCCACGAAACGCTTCTTACTTACTCATTAAGACCCTTCCAAATGTGCATGTAAAAGTTTTTGCAATGGTATTAAAATATGCTATTTTATTTAATTAGGATGGTAGATTCGTGTTTAAAGGCATCATTTAAGGCTGTCTGTCATGCTAGGCGCGTGGAATGTATTCTTTACATCTTGATTTGGACTCCCTCGCCAATCAAACGCATTAGTCAGCAGTCATTGCCATTTATTCAATAATGACATTCTAATATAAATATTTAATTAACCGTCCCATCCATGGATAGCTAGTTTGTGCCTTTGAATTAGAATGATCGGTCAGAAAAAAGACAAATTCTATTTTTAATGTTTGGGTTTATAAATAATCCATATTTTTTGAAGGAATCAGAATTTGTCCGCTCCCCTCGGGATGTCTAATTTGGCCTCTTGGCCTCTGAATAGATGTTTTAAAAGGAACGCATGCGCAACACGTACAGCACTTCTTGATCCTCGTCACTTGGATTCTCACTTCAATGTTACCCAGTTACATCTGCCTGGGTTCTATCCAGCTGGTAGAGAGGTGGAATAGGTAACGCGTGTTCACTTAATAAACTTCCTTATGCAAGCATCGTAAAAAGCTCCGTAACGAACTTTTTCAGACGGGTCACGGCTAGTCTCGCTCTATTTGTCAATGCGTTTTCGGCAGACGAAGTTGACGAAGTTATAATCCATTTTAGTTCCTTCCGTAAGGGGTCGGCACTAAATGCGCTTCCTTCGACTCACCACGGTCTATCGTGCAGCCGTGGAGATTAGGGCAGTTGCCCTTTAAGATCGAGCTCGATTGCTACTGCCACCTCCCCGTGTGCGAAAGAAGGCACAATACTCGACTAGAATATGTATTATCGACATGCAGGGAGACTAGGAGGCCAGTCTAACTGGCGAAGGTACAGCGATGGAAGTTTAAAGTGGCTTCTTTACTAAAGCTAAGAGTCAAACGAAAAATTAACGCATTACAGATATTTAGCCGTTATTCAGTGTTACTGCTCCTGGGACTACGTAAGCTGTTATGCTTCCTTTCATTACTTTTCTAAGAGAACAGTTGTCTTTGCTTCTTCAAGTAGAAATTATGTAAACAAATTAAAACAGCGAAGAACTGATGGAGGTGTAGCACTAAAAATAGTAATATTTCCATGCGCGGGAATGCATAACAAGCGCGTTTCCCGTCGGGAGAGCGGTGGGACCTAGACAGGCATCCGCACCCGATCAATTTGCATAGCCCCCAGACATGGCCTTAAAGCGGCCAATAGCCGTGATAGGAGACGCCGGAGGGAATGACAGTGGGTGGCTGAGTCACATCAACTGGTCCTGGTGGTAACGCCACTAGCCTCAATAGGAAGCGACGACATAAGGTGACTGATGTGCGATTGACCAGTAGGATTCAAACCCTACCTACCAATTGGATCAAGCCAAATTAGGTAGCGTTTGGTCACTAAAGCCTCACTCCCAGCTTTCTGGTGCATCGTCTCGGTCGAGGACTGCAAAATGTATCTTCTATTAGTCAGTTTGATTAACCTGCGCTGTAAGTTAACTGTCGTTTGATATTAAAGTCGTTCCTATTCATCTGTATATAGTGGCATATCTACAGTTTTAATGATTTCAAATCTACCATTTTATTTATTGCCTACCATTTCATTTGTAATTTTTTTCAAAAAACAAGCTAGTGTGTTAAAATTCGTTCCAATTGAGCCACTATCATTTCCAGGCATTTATATTGGTGGATATGAAATAGGAATTCCTGTCAGAGGATTTTTCATGCTAAGCATAATTGCCATCTACTATGCTGCCCCAATCCTCTATACCTTCATTTGCTTCTATCCCAGCTTATCAAGCCAGAGGAGCGAAAATTTATCAACCAGATCTTATTATTAGGACCTGAAAGGGTTGCAGGGCTACAGGCTTGGGCATGAAGCTATATCGCCATGATGATATTAAAACCAACGGCGACTCTTGAACCCGCCTAATTTAAGATGCTTTTAAATGTATTGCAAATTTGGAGCGAATTTTTTGCCGCTTTCGCTAGGGTAGCACTGATCATTTAATATGGAGGAACGACATATTTGTGCCTAGATTGGGACTGTCGCTACGCGGCGACTCCATGGCTTGCGTAGTTAAAGTCCACATTCAAACATAATTATTATTACAGATGTGGGCCGTCGTAAGCTCGTGTTGACCCCAAGGCTGAATGGCCTATAGTAGGAGGCTGTGTGAACGAATGGCTTTAACTGTGCTGAGGTCAATGTGACATTCCCCCGCCCCTACCCCAACCTCGCGAGCAGTGGTTGGAGTGAGTATAGGGCAGAAAGTTGTGTGAGTCACCGACCTTGCCCCTCTTAAATTTAGCCTCCCCGTTAAATCCAAACTCCCGCTGTGGCCAATGGTCTTTTAGTGGCTATCTCCTCATAATCGAATTGGACCACACTGGCAAATGGACATGACAATTTTATGTGGTGCAAATGGCACAGTTAATTAGCAACTCTGTCACCTCTGAGGCACTGGAGCAGTCAGTTTTATGATTTCATGTCTGTCTATCATGCTAAGCATACGATCCCGTAACTGTCAAATGCCAAGACTATATGATAACTATCACTTTGGGAAGTTTAGCTAAAGCAAAACGGAAGGTAAGGAAAAGGTTAAAAAGGGGATTTGCCTCGGACTCAGTGGCTAGTTTCACATGATTTGAAGGTGATTTTCTTGTATTATTTCAAGTTGTGCCTCGACCCAACATGGCACAACACTTCGTATCAAGTGAAGTAATCACAGTTGCAATACTGGTGCGGATCCCGGTAGCTCTAGAGTTTCCTCTTCAAAGCATCCACACACATGCAAAACAAGTACAGTCTTCTGTAGAAGGCATGTCTTGAATGTGAAGAGTGGGAAAGGGAAGGCTAGGTAGGATAGCAGAATGGAGTAGGGTGGGTAGGGTGGCGTGTAGTGTGGATGGAGCGGAGAAGTGGGTGGGCTGATTGTGAATTGAGTGGAGTTGTGGGTGTTCTGGGAGTAAAAAGCCATGTTGGGGTGGGGGGGGGGGG
>LWMK02000219.1:0-50588 GCA_001693075.2 Taenia saginata | reverse complement strand
GGGGGGGGGGGGGGGGGGGGAACATAAACGCAAGTAAGTCGTTTCCATCACAAGCCAATGGGCCAACGAGCGCTTTTTCTGCTTAGTGAAAGAAACAAAGAAGAGCAAATGGGGAGGCTTTTGGGGATTGTGTTCAACTGATAAGATATGGCGTTTAGAAAATATCCATGCATGTAGAAACTCCCACAACTTTCCGATTCCCGATTTTGCGTGGATGTGTGTAGGTGCAAACTATTTGTTCCATTCTCGACGCATTAATCTCAAATTAGCACACAAAAAGCGGCATGCCAGTGGCCTCGGTATTAGCAAGAATTGAGGCTTCTCCTGAAATTCATGTTTGATTCGGATTCCCACTCCCGATTTGAATCCCATCCAACAGATTTCAACGACATTTGGCTGAATGAGGTTTTGAAATAAGCTCAAGTTAGCTTGGAATGCAACGGGGAGTGGCGTAAGGAGACTTGTGTGCTTACCGCTCCGTGTTTAAGTGTGTACATCTGAACAATGTCATCCGTGCTGTTAGTCTGCAAACTGCAGCAAGGGACTCCTGCGAAACCCACCAAATTGGTATTTGATTCAGTCGCATAAAGCAATCAATCTCTCTGGTTCGTTTCGCCCTTTCCCTCATCCTCTACTTCACTGCTGTTCTAATTCTCAGTAATTACGTGTTTGGGTTAGTTTTGGGCCTTTGTCTCAAATCGCAATCGCTGATTTTATCTCATTTAACTCTAGGCTCTCTTTGTTACCATTTGTGTGGAAGAACTCAAGGTTGGAATGAATGCTAAAAAATCTGTTCAATTCTAGTAGGTCTTCTCCTCTGAGGCTCCAAAACTTCATCCATCCACAGAAAATGCCTCCAGCTTTGTACATCAATCACCGACACCAGTTAAACTTAAGTCCCGCCACATTGTTTGCATGTGAACCCATCGCTACCAAGTTGGTAATCAGTTTACACTTGAGGGTGGTATCTGAGAGGAGTGACTGCTAAAAAAGTACTCAAAGGCGGGACAAAAAGGGGCTCAAATCGCAGCTACAAATGTAGCGACCTGGGACTTCCTTGAAGACGAAAGAAGCCATAATGCCACAGGGCTTGAGACTACTAGCAAAGCCCGGACAAAGGTACATTGGTGGAGAGCCTGATTGTGGCCGAAAATTCCGCGTTTTATGGCATCCCTTTTACCTCAAACCATTGTGATAGAGTTTTGCTGATTTCTGTATCACATCTCATAGGCATTCAGTGTTTGACAACGGGTCACGAAGTCTACGGTCTTATAGGAAGTGCCTTCCATGTGGAGACCGCATTGCCAGTCGATTATCAGGTAGGCTGTCATGTGGAAGTTCTCCTCTTGCTGCTACTAATGTGTAAAAAGTAACATGTAACTTTTGTGTACAGACGCTTGTCACTGACGCAAGTAGGCTCCAGATTTCGAAGGCAGGTCTCTGCTCCACCCATCTTTTCAAATGCCAAATTACAAAAGGTCTGATTTGAGATTTTAGACCCGAGTACACTATAATAAAGGTGCAATGTATTCAACAAACTTTTTATTAAACCAGATGATGTGAAAGGGCGAATACTGACCCTAAAGGGCACAATGAATGAGCGCTTAAACTACATCTACCTCTTTTCCAACGAAGGCTTCGTCCCAACCACCATCTACTTTTTCAACAACAACACCTGGTCAGAGGCTGCCCCTGGTAAGATTGTGGATCAGAGGATAGAAAACCACCTAAGCAGTGCGCAATCCCTTGGTCGCATTTCTTTCTTCCGATAATGTTTCGGGTAGCGAGTCTTTGACTAGGATGATTCGGGAAAACCGGAGATTCATGCACTTTGCTTTCATTGCTATCTAGTGCTGATAAACCCAACCTACTCCATTCCAATTGTACACCACCGAGTCCCCAAAAACACGACTGTCAAATTGACCTGCTTCATCAGGAAGTGGTATGGCTGGGTGAGTATCTCTCCGTATTCAATAATAAATGACAATAGAGTTATTGCTTCCTAGCCTGTGTACATTCTTGGCCTTTTTTATTTACTAGTTCCAATTATTTGCAACAGTACAAAAGAACCTATACTTCAGCACCACGAATCTTGGTTATGAGTGGGATAATTATAGTTACCTCTATCCGCACATATTAAAAGTTGGTAAGTTTTATGCTTTCTTTGATTTTTGAAGCAGGAGAACTTCCGAGTTTGTAAATTTGTGTGAAGTTATTAGTTGCTACTAATCTTGGTTGTTCACCCCAGCTTACAGCAACAACGATGAGGGTAAAGTGATTGATGTTGAAGTGACAAGCAACGGGTCGACTGACTACTATACCTGCAATTACGGAGATGATTGGCTTACACATGTCATTCATTGGGGTAAGACGAACCATTTGTATTCGTCCGTTTTCTGTATAGCCTGTAGCGATGCCGATTAGTAGATTGTGAGGACTTGAATGCGCATGCCTCATCTAAATATTCGGCCTGTAGAAATGTGTTAATGTAGGGCGTGGACAATTTCCTGCCACTTATATGAAGTACGGACGTGCAGTGTGGATCTAATCTGTTTTCGGACTGGTAGAAGGTTTTTGTGGTGTTTGAGGAAGACCATTCGGAGAGGGTGCAATGCGTTCCAACAGATCCACGTTTAACCAACATGACTCTGGTGACGGGCCATTCAAAGGCAGAGGTGAAACCTTCTGGACTACCCTCTACCCTTGGAGATACCGCGGACACTGACATGTTGCTGTAAACACACTGATTCGAAACTGAGGTATCGGGAATGCTTAATCGCACCCAAAAGGAGAAATTAAGTGATTTTTCTACAACCACTTATATGCGAGCACAAACCGTGAATTGGAAAGTCTTGGAGGCTTCTGTATGAGTGCGTCATTCCCACATGCCATTGACTAGCAGGGAAATCTGAGCTTCATAGACTCCTCACTTGGTGTTCTTAGCTCTGTGGAAAAGCCAAGCAATGAGAGAGGACTGTTCTTTGGCTTAATTACTTTTTATTTACCGCTATCTCAGCTACTTTAATCCTCCGCTCCATCCATGCTACTAGTCTCCCCTACTCCATCCTGTCATCCCCTCCCCACTCTTTACATTCAAGGCATGAGCTTCTGCGTCTGCCGTAAAAGACTATGCTTGCTTTGCATGTGCGTGAACGCCTTAAAGTGGGAACTCTTCAGCTATTTAGGACCAAGTACGATAACATTAGGATATAAAGCAATATGACACAACTTGAATTGATACAAGAAACTAGAGGGGACTGCCTTTCCCCTCCACCAGTTGAATCAAGTCGAATTGTCAAGTCTGTGTTCTGTTGTGAAAAAAATTGTGGCATCGCTTAGTTTTACCTTCCACTTTGCAGCTTCATGCATGCCAATCTCAAAAACGTTTGTTCTGCATTTGGAACTGGAAATTAGTAGTCTGTAAGCTTTAAAAATCCTACTATGCGGTTTGTTTGGTCTTATTTTAGAAGAACCCATGACAACGACCACAACAAAGGCTTTCGTTACTACGACCACTACCACCACCACCATTGGGGCCAACACTACTGCGGAAAGTAAGATATCGACAATTCATGTACCGTCGTTCTAATGAAATCGAGACCATATTAAGCGATTTACTTGGTAGTCTGATACATATGTAAAATTACCACAGCGCTTGCACGAAGAAGATTTGTTGGCACGGCTGAACTGTCTTGGAACACCCATCAGCATTGTGATAACAGTTAAAAGCGAATTTATGCCCCGGTAATTAGGGTAAATTTACACATTTCTACCTCAATGACTGGACTCTGTTCTTGGGTCCCACGGACACACTCTTCTCCTGTCCTGTTAGGCTAGTTGTGTCCACTGGCGAGGCGGGTGTTAAAATCACTGGCCGAATGGTCATCAAGTGAGCAGAAGAACTGGCAGGATCTTAGGCCATCTTTGAAGCGTTGACGCCATTCGAGTGTCTTCAACCTGCCAACTGTGCAGCCGAGTACCGCATTGCCAACTGTATTCTATTAGTTGGCAAGAATCCTCTTGTGAACACTAGCAGATATAGTTTGCTGGGTCGTCACCACAGATATATTGCGATGTGAATTAATCCACAGCGTTTCGGTCACCGGCTTGTCAGTGATGATGGCATGACTCAGCATCACTTGTCATTTACTGCGGTGTGTAATGCTGTCACGGTAGCCTGCCGTTTTGGTGGTGTGGCTATAAAATCAGGAATCGGGCCTATGCTTGATTGGTTGATTCAATCGGCACTGATAAGATTTTGCTACTTTTATGCACAAAAGCTGTGGCGAAGTTGCTATTGGAGCGTCTTATTTCATCAATTTTATTAATATAACAATTTAACTAAAAAGTGTGAAAGTTTGAGTACTTTTTTTCACTGTTATTACGAAGTAATACTTTGTGTACGGGTAGTCTACCATGTCGGGACACCAGGGGGATCAAGAAGCGGAATTGCAGGCGGTGAAATGTTGCCGAACTAAAAGCCCTGGATGATTATATTATTCCAAAAGGAACTCATTTTTGGCGGAGGAAATGATCATTTTGTCTTCTTCTCATACACTGTTGTACTACTAAATTGGTGTTCTATTTTTATTCCAGGTGGAAGCGCATTCCAAGTCGGCCAAGACGCAGCACCCATGCCGCTCACCCAAGGTGCGTATTCTCCACTTGGATCCCGTTCTCACCACTTTTAACGCCATTATAATATAGCAAAACATATTTTTGTGCCAGGAAGTAACTACCACCCCGGAGAGTACTCCACAAAGATGGCGATAACGACATTTTGCGGACGTATTAAAGGTATATTACATTACCCAACTAAGTAGAAACCGCTCCAGTGGATAGAAGCATAATTTTGACTTGAAAAGTGCAATGTGGATGTAATTAAGTTGCGATTTTGTTCTTTTTTCGCATATATTTTAGATAACAATGGATCACATCTCGGTGAAATCATGGGTATTGCGATTGGAGCAGTTTGTGCTATAGCCTTCATCACTGCCTGCTTTCTCTTTGCATGGAGACGGACGCAAAAATCTACAGGCAGGAAGAGGAGAGATGACGAGGGGTGAGTGGCAAGAAATTTTACCCATTTTTTCTATGCTACCTTCATCACAAAGTTTCCTAGCACGCACTCGTAGCATCCTAGAGGAAAGTCAAGCAGTGGAGGTGATAACTTTCGTCTGGCCATTGCGAACTCTGAACAAATCATTAACGGCCAAAAATGAGTTAAATATCGACAGAGGAACGATATCTGACACCTGTTTTATTCTTTTAAATTTTAAACGAACTTGTTACGATTCGATATGATTCAGGCGGTTAACATGAACTGGGAAGGAATGTGCCATCAAACGCACACAGCGCTGGTAACAAGCCGCACAAAGTCATGCGGAATCATCTGTAACATTCGTGTTCTCTCTAGAATAAGGAAAGTGACGAATTGTTTACTTGAATAAATGCCATTAGGATAATGCAAAAAATGAGGATGGAGATGAGACGGTATTGTCTGCTCTCGCAAGCATCCTGAGTTTAGCCGTGGCAACACAAGATTCATAGCCTATTATTGGTTCGCAAAGTTGCGACTTCCTTCCTGGTTCCAAAGAAATCTTGCATAATTACGTGTTATGTCCCGTCTTCGCGCATTTGAGCTAGAAGTGAACAATTCCACCTTCAGTAAACCACGCATACAAAATGGAAGTGTTCTCCCGGAGGTGACGCAATGGCTCCCTTCTTGGAAGTCCAGATGAGGGTAAGGTAGAGAAGTGGAATGGAGCAGTCCATTGTTCGAAATTAATCAACGACATACTTTCACTGAATCAACATTGGAGTGAATGGTAAGGCATTACAGTCACTTCCATCATAAGTCTGTGAGCAAGCGACCTATCCCATCCCACGACCGTGCCTTCCTGCAATGTAGAAGGAACAACGACCAACAGATGGAGGGTCTCAGAGGCTCACAGCTATAGGTCAAGGCACAGGGTGTAGAGAAGGTGCATTTACTCACGAGAGTCCACGACTTTCCAATTCACGATTTGTGCGTGAATGTGCGTGGGTGTGAACGAAATGCTTCAGTTCTCACACTAGGTACGACTAAACCGGTCTGGCATCATAATCTCGAATATGTCTGTTTATAGTGGTATGAAAGTGACCGCGGTATGATCAAAGATAGAGAACTGTCCGGAAAGTGATGCATTTGTCTTTGAATGACCCATCACCGGAACCACTTTGTTTAAACATGGATCTGCTAGGCCTCACTTCGCTTTCTACAAATTCTGCGCGAAACTGTTGCAGCTCTAAATTCAGATTGCACTGCATAATACATGTCAGTGGGCTATGATAAACTCTTTCCATGTCTCCACGGCTTGCAATTTGCGTAGGAAGCCGTGCAAAATGTAGACGATATTTTCTGATTTCCTTATAGCGTCGCTTATCAAATGTTGCGGGAGCCCCTTTACGCTGTGTTGTAAATGGGGCAGTTTTCCCTTAGAACGCTAGCAAAGGTAAAGGAATTATTTCGGAATTTCGTGACCAATTTAAGGTGCCCGTGTGTTGGACACTGGTTTTCTCCAAAAATCTGTGGGTACTGGATTTGCATGCACTGGATCATGTGCAAATACCTGGAGAAATTCGCTCTAAGCGATGGCCACCTAGTAGGACAAAAGAACTGACATGGTCTCGCCTATAATTGGCACGTTTGAAATTTTTAGGATTAAAACGTTGCCATGGGAAAAAAAATGCTTCGTGAAGAGGGCAAGATGTTGATTTGCGCCCGCATAATTAGTGAATTTTGCAGTTTGCGTGATGGGTTTTCCTCAAAGGATTTTTCACTGACCTTTTAGCAGCTGAATTTATATATTTTGGACTCTCGTGTATGAAGCAACTGGTGAAATGCTTCCATCCTGCATTATTTTTTGCACCAAGTTTTTGCCTGTGCGTTTGCATCGATTGCATTTCGAAATGGACGGAAATGGTTTGCAGTACGGGTAGTGCTATTGCCAAATTTTGCCTATTCAAAAGTTAACTGTAGGGATTGTATTTTACTTCGCTTCGGAAATTTGCAATGGCTGCTCGAACGTTTAGCACATTTTACTAACCTCATTCACGCGATCGTTTGCATGATGGCGGCGGGAAATCTCCCTATGTCATTCCTTAATTTTAACCATCTTTTCATCTTAAGTTGAATGGACCAATCCAGTTTAATCAAGCTCCTCCTTGTTTTAGGTGAAAATCCGAATCCAAGCCTAACCAACCCACAACCGTCTAGAAATAAGTGTACCAAAGTTCCTCCATAGTGATTGCCGACTGACACAAACACCACCACCAGCAATGCATCGAATGGATTTGTAATGCTCGTTTTAATTACGTGGACATTTAAAGCTCCACAATGTAACACCTGCGAAGTGGCATGGTCTCTGGACCATGCCAGTAGTCTCACCCTTTGTGTACGTTGGTAATACATTTTTGTCGTAGCACAATGGATTCCTTCGGTTCCAGACATGAATCGGGGTGCCACAGATTTAACTAAGAATCCTGTTTTTTTTCAACAGATGAAAAATTCATTTCGAACTTTTGCATGCTTAACTAAAGTGCATTTCAAGGCCAAAGTATGTTATACTTTTGCCTACTAATTGGTAACTTTTCAGGAATGTGACCTTATAGTTTTGCTGAAATTATACCAAGTCAAAGCACTCTGTAAGAACAAATATTACTAAGGCATAAACCAGGTGGATGGCTATTGCTATGGCCCAAGAGCCATGCAATGAAGAGGAGGTACAATCTATGAACGCTTACGCAGTTATGCCACTTAACAATGAGAGCATAACATTTAACCATTCCAGTGGGATTTAAATACATTAAATGCTCCTTTTGTAAATTTATGCAATCTACTCAAGTTCCATGAGTTTATTGGTGTTCAGGAGCTATTTAGTACTCAGACTCTGCCTTAGGAACCAGCAATTGCTAGAGGTGTTTTTCAGCTCGTGATTTATTCCAGCTTTCCTACAGGACACTGGTGCTTCCTGTCGGGTAATTAAGACATAGCATCAATTGTTGATTACCGGATATTTTAAACAAGGTTTCAACTGTTTCCCAAGGAATGAATCTGTTGCATAAACTACCCTTGGTTTCACATAAACAGTACACTTGAGTAAGATCTGTTCAAACACTTGCCAAGGGAAAAAGTTCACATCTCCGTAGTATTGAAAAGCAGTGATATCAATGACCACTTACGCTTAATTGTTCCCATGCAATCTGCTCCATGCAGTGATCTGCTAAAATAAGAAAGTGTTCTACTTAGGTATTTAATTTTTGTTGCTATGCTGCCCACTAAGAAATGATACTTACAGCTCTTAACTTGAGAGAAGTAGATATAAGTCTGAAATAACTAAACTCACCTCATTTTACACGAAAATGTATTGTTTTATCTTATAATAACTATATTTCCACGGATTAAATTACAGCGAACGCAAGTGCAGGAATACATTCCTTCTCAATTTAGACGTCAAAAATGTCAGTGTAAACCAGGATGTCTAAAAGTTAGAAAGGCTAAAAAAATTTCAACAAATAGTTAGCAAGAGCATATTGATGGCCTAAGTTACGTACAAATTTTCAGGCGCAAAAGCTACCCAATTTTGCACAACTGATAGCCCACGCTTGTAGAAATCAGAGGATATAAAGAGTCCATTTTCGGCAGTACCTTGAAGCGTCTCTGGTTTTATAGTAAACTAAGGAAGTATGCTGGAAGTGGGAATCTACCAACATGGCCGAAAAGTCAGCGCAGAGCGGTGGTGCGATCTATGGAGACTGAAGTGCCTGCGCAAATACACGCAGTCAAGCAAAATACCGAAGCAATGCATCACGTCAGTTGGTTTGAAATGGTTGCTTAATTTACGTTCAATGAAAAATGAATGATCGCCATATGTTTTAAACTATCAAGAGTTCCAGCTGCGTGATCGTAGGAATTTAAGGCCACGCTATCGAATCGGAAATGTTATTTAAAAGCTACCTTGTAGGTGAGAGACGGGAGGACGATTTTAAATCTGGTCGTAAACGAGCAAAGCGGTTCTGGGGAGATAGAGATCCAACACTTAATTACCACTCCTTCGCAACCAAATAATAAATATGCCTAAAAACACCCAACCTTCTCTTATCGGGAGTGGTAAAGAAGAAACGCCTACAGTCACTTGTTTCATAAAGCACAGATTGCGCAAAATTCCGCAAATTTACCTCATTTTCTATTAAGAATTGTCATCTTCTGCATACTTTAAAAGTGATCATATGCTTTGGGCAAGGAGGTTATGCTTCTCCTCCTGCGCATGACTTTGCAGCAATGCCAAAAGCCTCCTAGATTTTTCTTAAATTAACATTGCCTTGGCTTGTTACGACCTCAGGGAAGACTTGGGGCATCGCACCAAATTAACACCCAATATCACAAAGTAGGTTTAGTGGAAATCAACCGCTGGGTTTAAGAGGCCTGGAGATAAATCATTGAAACGCACGAGGCGAATCACTCAACAAACAAATGTTTCACTTTCTTATCTAAACTACTTCCTTCTCTGACGTTACCTTGGCTAATTTGGTGTTAAAGATGCAACCAAATGCTGTGGCTTATGGTTCGCTTTATGTTTTGTATGCATCGATGGAAATAATTACCCTTCAGGGGCTGAAGAGCTTCCACTGAATAAATTTCCTCTAAAATTGTTATTAAGAACGACATGTAAGGCGTTAAATTTGATTTATATCTTTAACAGCTTTAATTATATCTTGTGGTGGCTAAATCCTTAGCAGATACAATACTTTATCCTGATTGGTCATTCAAAATTGTGAAATAATCTAGATATTGTTAGGCCGAAAAAAAATAATGAAACTGATATGTGTCTCTTCTACCTTTAGTTAAAACCAAGCCACGGGAATTAAATAATTCAAAGCAAAACGTTTTATGAGAATTACGCAACATTAACAGAATCTAGAGGAATAAGTTTTTAAATAAATAGATTCAGGCACTGGGGATTGAATTTGTGGAGGGAGATAAAGCTAACTCATAAGTCTTCGGTGCTTCTGTTCAGTTTTATCGCCTAGTAGCAAGTTCGGTGGGTTAATAAAGATGATTGATAGAGAAGTTAGCGTTGCTTTTGAGACGCAAAAAAGAAAATTCAAACACTGCTAAATAATTTTTCAATGCATCTGTATGTAGCCAAAATTAGTTCCTTATCTCTCGAAAGGGGTAATGAAAGAAAAAAAGTGAAAGTGTCCTTTCCAGAATAAATGGCATCCTCCTGAGCTATTTTTGAAGGCGTAAGAAAACAACACTGATAGAGAAAACGCATTGGCGACGTGCGCATGGGCTGAAGGGCGACCAACATGGCTCGAATGCCAGTTCGTCAAGCATAAGTGTAATGTCCGTCCTCACAGTGTCCATGGAATTAAACTGGAAAGGTAACTAAGTGAAAAAAGCATTACATAGCCGTCACACTTCTTTTGCGCTTCTTTTCCGGCGCTCCTTTTCATTCAACCTTTGCGTGAGCCATCGGAAAGTAATCGGTGCCGTAAGAAAAACACTCAATAGTCACGCTTGTCAGTCACCCAAGTTCAATGCAACTAAGAAGATATTTGACAGCAACGTCACTGATCGCTCTTGAAAATCCTACAGAATCGGGTATCATTTCCCTCATGAGAAATGCACTAGGGAATGGGGTTATGGTAGTCGTCAAGCGTGCCCATTTCCAGTCGTAGAAAACTAACCCAAAAGCAGAGCCAATTAGCAGTGGACGAGGTCAAAAATAGTTCCATGGGGAGTAGAGTTCCGTGTCAATTTCCTCTTGCCACATTGTTCTCACCTCATAGGATCCCTGGTGGTAGAGAGGTGGAGGAGAAGTCCCTGATAAATTACAGCTAGAGTTGCTTAAGTTGTCAATAGCAGAGGATCGAGATGGCTGCCAAGGGTAGACTCCAATTTCATCTCTTCTGTTTGCACCAAGCGGTAGAGCTCACGAAAGGTTCGCTTGGCGCTAACACCAATGTATTACCGAGAGGCCTCCCTAAGGATGAAAGAAGTCCTACTAGTGGGATAGGAAGCGTACATTCGATGTACAGATGAATTAAGGAGCTACCAACCTGGCCCGCAGGACATACTGCCCAACAAAATTACAGCGGCCGTCCACTTCAGCGCCCGCATAACCAAAACTACGGATTAAACAAGCAATCAGAAGATTGCATAGTAGCAAAATAAAGCTTTATTAAAGGGCTGGTAATATAGAGACTGCTTTAATTCAGCCGCATTGAACTTGTTTGCTCCCGGCAATTGCTTGTTGAAACTTATAAAAACCTGTAACATGGTTACCAATAAAATCAAACGCGAAACTATGCACTAACCTCTTGACGAAGTTCGGCTAGATTTTTTACACTGCTTTGCTCCTGCGGTGAAACCGCATTTGCTCATCTGAATCTGATGCATTTGTTTTTAGACTTAAAGTGAGTAGCAAAATTTGATTTCGAGATTGTAGAAGTTTATTGCAGCATTTGTGGGAGAACGTTTCTAGAAAGTGGGGCGTGGTCTAACTGATCCATGTTTAAACAAAGTGGTTCCGGTGATGGGTCATTCAAAGACAAATGCATCACTTTCCGGACAGTTCTCTATCTTTGATCATACCGCGGTCACTTTCATACCACTATAAACAGACATATTCGAGATTATGATGCCAGACCGGTTTAGTCGTACCTAGTGTGAGAACTGAAGCGTTTCGTTCACACCCACGCACATTCACGCACAAATCGTGAATTGGAAAGTCGTGGACTCTCGTGAGTAAATGCACCTTCTCTACACCCTGTGCCTTGACCTATAGCTGTGAGCCTCTGAGACCCTCCATCTGTTGGTCGTTGTTCCTTCTACATTGCAGGAAGGCACGGTCGTGGGATGGGATAGGTCGCTTGCTCACAGACTTATGATGGAAGTGACTGTAATGCCTTACCATTCACTCCAATGTTGATTCAGTGAAAGTATGTCGTTGATTAATTTCGAACAATGGACTGCTCCATTCCACTTTACCTTACCCTTCCCCACAAATTGGGAAGACTGGCTCTGAGACCCGTTCACAATGCAGGGATGCAGTAGCGAAGCCTTCATGGAAGTTAGCGAAACAATTATTATATTAAATTTGCATTTACTTTAGCCAATCTTGATTCTTATACTTTTTACTTTTCATGCACTTACTTCTTTTCTTGTCTTATATGTTAATGGTAACCCATCAAGCGGAATACATGGAAAGGCTTGCTCTTTTAATTAATCTTAATCACATACGTGTGGAACCTTTGCGACTGACGAGAAAACGAACGAATTTAAAAGAAGACTCACTTAGATTAAGCCTTTGAACGTGAGAGGAAAGTCTGGGCGCTGTTAGTACAGAGTCAATTGTGAATTTTGCCATTAGTTATTGTCTTATTTCATTATAAGCGGATTAAAATCGCCGTCCAGTAATTGTCAGCTCGAGACAGGAGGTGATATAGAGAGTTATAAATTTTGGCGCTCAATAAACTACAGGTTTTGAGGCTTAATATGCATAGTATTAGTGGTTTATGGATAATGTGCCTATTATTTTGATTTACCCATTGCGCAGCATTTGAATCAATGTCATGTTTAAAAGTGAACTGGCGATTTTTAACATTGTTGCAATTCTTGGATTAAGTTTCGCTGGGACTGCGGAAGTTCACAAATTTTATAAGAGTACTTATTGCCTTTCTGCCATAATCCTTGGGTAAAGGGATCTCTAGGAGCACCACTAACACCTTCTCGCTCACTTTCATATAGGTAAGGATAAATCACAATGCTGCTGCCTTTTTTGACTGCTATATTTAAATTGGGAAGGAATTCAAACTAGGGACTTGTTTACATTAGTTAGGATCAAGATGCCTTAGTACGTTTTACGAAAAAGTGGCGCCTCCTGAAAGTTTATTTAAGGAAAGGTTTGCAGATGGCATTCCTAATGTTCTTCTTCAAGCTCAATAACAAGATCTTCCACTGCTGCAACTGTTAGCTACTACTCCTGATTCACAAGGCAATGAAAATTATTTGTTTTTGAGAGTGATGGAAAAAGTACTGTAATTTAATTTAACTTTACACTCCAGTGACTTGGTTTACACTGGTGCGTTGAAAGTCGAAAAATCAAATAAATGAGGAAAACTATGTGTAGATCAACGCTTAGGGGCATTTATTTCATTACGCGATTAAAGTAGTCTTATCTTACAGGAAAAATTTATTACTATTTAAAATCGCAGTACTCACTCTCATTGCTTCACAAGTCCTATCCTAGTTTAAAAGGTTGGAGCGATAATTACTTGAGTTTTTTTCAATCTTGGTAGAATGCGCAATTTTCTCCACTTCATATGCATCTGGAAGATTATGCACAGTGTCCTGAGTCGCAATAAGCTAGGATGGTATGCAAGAACAACATTGGCCATGTAAAGAAGAGCTGGGTGGCTAATGGCATGGTCCAACGGCCATGGTGCAAAGAAGAAGTAAAATATGCATGACTAAACACACAGCTGAACCAAATATCAAATCGCCACATGCTCCTTTCCTCCCTTTGATCGTTGCCACCATGGCTGAAATTCCTCATCTTTCATTACAGCCTAGTCGGCACATTAAAATCTGTCTGCGAACCACCAATACCGGCATGCAAGAAGGTTTTTGGTACTGACTGTACTGATCAGCTCGCATTTCTATTGTAATTATAGTTTTGTCCTATTTGGAAACAGTACTACTCAACACCGAACGATACAATCGTGAAAGAAAGGAAATTGGCCAGAAGCCAAGCCAATGAAAAAACACCAGGTAAAGTGCAAAGAAGTTAAAAGAAAAAATTTAAAAGTGGTTTAATAAGGCTGATTTTTTGCAATCCTACATGTTACTTCGTCCATCCACTTGCCTATCTATCCAATCGTCGATTTGCCTAACTATCTGCTTTTCAATCGTCTAGTAGAGAGGTGAAGTTGGCATTGCTTTTTGAAGTAATTAACAGCATCACAATGGACTTTTCCAAGTCGCCCGATCCCGGTGCCACTTCACTTATTTACAACAGTCCTGGAGAACACGGAGTTGGGGTTTTACCAAATTTAGGCGTCACTATTAATCACTTTTTTGAAATCCTTTACCAACTCACCCATCCGTGGCAAATGTATTTTGCCTTCTAAAAATTCCTATTCAGCCGTTGCTACCATAATTCCTTTCCTTTTAAATTGGTTTTAATTTCTTCTGTCACGAATGGAGAATTCCAAGTTTTGCTAAAATTATGATGACCCAAACTGGTATAGAAAGACAATGTTACTATTGTATTGAAGAGCTGGAGGTCTATTTTCGTGGTCCTAAGACCGTGCTGTGGAGTGGACGCGCAGAAAAACATATGCCAAAGCACTACAAGTAGAGTATTAAAGTTAACAGAGAAATACAAATGAGAGGAAAATTACCTCGTTTATTACACTTTTTGAGCACTTTTATATTTTTACACGGTAGTATGGGTCACTCGAGTTATCCTCACAGGTGTCATAATTTCTGCGATGCGATAAATAATGTAACACGTTGGTTGTTTGCTTAACTCTCAGTTTTGGCGGCGACCAAATTAGAAGGTTACGCAGTCGAAAATGCATATTTTACGAAAGCCTTGTGACTTTACATTGGTGGCAATGAAAAGCGAATCCGGTGTTAAAGGACAAGATCTTGGTTTCTACTGCTGGATGATAAGCCTTAGTGAGGTCAAAGAAGTGTATTTGCTGAGTCGAGAGGATCTGTGTAGACTTATAACGGAAAGGTAGATAATGACCTCTGCCCTTGGCCATCATCTCAGCCTCGTGTTATGCATGATTGTCCGTAACAACTACAGTGACACTATTCATGAACCATCTAAAAAGGCTCGTTAAGGAACTGTCCATTGCACCTGTATAAAAACATCCATTATGTAAACACGCCATAATTCTTCCTCTTCTCTACCAGCTGGATGAAATTAAGCCATGGCTAGGTGGATCCAAAGTGAGGATAAAGCGGGTAGGAGAAATGGACACAAGACTTAATCTTAACGCACTATGTTAAGTTTTGTCCTCTGCATTTAGGCCAGTGCCTCTACGCTTAGCTATGGGCACATGTGATGACCAGCACATATTCTGTCCCCCAGTGCAATTCTCATTTAACGGGTCGAAACTCCAAATTCACTGGAATCGCCACGAGGGACCAGTGACTTTTCGTTAAAAACATCCTCCTAGTTGCGTGGAAATTCGATGACTAGCACAGATGGCTGGCTGTTTTTGCCTTATAGTAGCGGGAGTAAGGGGAATGCCAGGCACAACGCATCAAAGAAAAGAGGGACTATGTAATACTATGGTTCTTTGCTTAATTAATGTAGGCTATCTTAGCACTTTTGCTATCCGAGTCACATGTGGATGGCCTTTATGCATTAATTGTTTAACTCTCAGTTTTGTTAACGACCAGTTTGGAGCTAAGCTGTTGCATCTCTGTCGAGAGGACCTTAGCTCCGAGCAACGCCAGAAACCCCTAGCTATAATGTACATCGACCGTACACATTCTGTTCGAGCATTATACCTTCTTTTATCTTCAAGGCGGTTTGGGATCGTTACTGTAGCTTTTTTGAAAATGTGCATTGGTGGATTGGACGACTAAGGTCCACCTAACATGGCAATTAGTCGCAAGAAAGTGCCCTTATGCTAGCGATGCTTTAAAATGACGTCTGAACTTTTTGGCATGCTTGAGGAGATGGAGATAATTTGACAGTATAATTACCCATAACGCCATAGTAGGTAAGAAGTGTGAAACACAACACCGACGTCTGAAGGAACCGAGGAGGCCACATCAGATAAGGTCTCTTTTTTTCGCAATTTGCAAGTTAATGATGGAGGAGAAATTAGCATACTTAAATGCTCTCAACAGCTCTACATGGGACTTTTTAATGTAAATGAAGCAAACAGTTGAGGAAGCAGATGATCTAAAAAAAGGGATTCTCTTTCATGAGAAGATGACGTATGGTTCGCACACAAATTTGAGCCCCATCCTCACAGCTTTAGAAACAATAAAATACAATGAAATTTTACGGCGGTTTTTAAAGAACTACTTCACCAGATTTACATGGCATGTTAAAATAGGTGACGGCTAAGTGGCCCTTTATGCAAGGAAAGACAAAGATTAGGCCATTTTTGCCATGGTTTCTGCGGGAAGCACATGGCCATGACTTCAAGTTGTATCGAATAAGTGGAAATTGGCCAGCAGGCCGAAGACTTTCACACTCGGAATAGTATGTTCTATTGTCGTTTGTTTACGCCTCGGTTTTGGCAAAGGGCCAAGGGGAGGCTTCGCCGGACAGTCTGGCCTCTAGTCCATACCAGCACCCCCAAGCCCTGTTGTACAGAAGGAAGAGTTTTGATGAAATCATCTTGTTGGATATTAATGATTTTGAACGGCATAATCCCGCTAAGGACTACGCGATAGACCTCAACTCAAAGCCAAAAGTGAATTTCATTGCATGGGATTGAAGCTTACCTTCATGGAGTTTGAATTAACCAGTGTCACGTTTGTGCACGCTTTATTGAGCAAACAATAAGCATTTTCCGTTTTATTGTCCTACTCACCTGAACTGGCGTATTTTCAGGACTGCTCTGAGTTGAATGGGGAGTCTACCAAATTATTCCAGTGTTGTGATGGTAATGACCTACCACAACCTCACGGAAAGCATAGACAATTTATAGTGGTAGAGAGAGATCGGTGATAATTATTCAAAACTACACATGCAGGGCAGAATATCCTCCACTGTAGCAATGCTATTACGAGAGAAAATATCTGGAAGCTTGGATAAAGACGATGGTACTGTTAACACTTCGTGCTGTTAAACTAGTTAAAAAAAACAAGTTCCTTGCCCTCGCATAGTAAGCGATTTCGAGCGGGAAGTATAAAAGTTAGGGAATGGAGATAAAATTAATTGGATTAACGACTTTTCCATACAAATATACCCGATTATCACCCTCCAATGCGATAGATAGTAAGCAGCAAATACTGCTTAAAATAAGAAACATAGCTAGGGCTTTAAACCACAAAAGATGCTTCATATTATCATCACGAGCTGCTCCAATTTCTGTAAATTACGCGTTAGGGAGCCTTTTTATTGCTGAAAAGCTATCAGTCCCGGTGCGCTGTTTTGTTGGACTTTGAGACCGACGTAGCAGCACCGTATCCACCTTTCCCAGAAGGCGAAACTTCATACACTTGCGTAGCCTTTAACTATGGTGGAAATTTGTAGCTTCTATTTGCGTACTGTATTTCATCATCTCGTTTAGCAAAAAATCGTGATGCACAAATGAATGAGAATACACTCAAAACCTTGGGTGACATTGGTTGATATTCTGCGACTAAAATACGTATCTAAATATGCAGTTATCTCTTGAACACGTCAATTTACTTTTTGACACACTTGAGAAGCTGAAATCAATCATTTCCAAATGAAAAAAATAAATCATCAGATTTCCTTCTCTTTCACAAAAGGAAAGTGACCCTTTGTTAGTGCTTGTAGAGCCTTCTGTAGAGCTTCGAAACATCCCTGAGGATGCAACGAGATATGCTACTCGAACAGAATATACACTATCCATGCAAAAAGGGACTTGCGGACTCTTATCACGATCCGGAGGGCAGACTGCCCGGCGGACTACTGTGGCAAAGATCCTCAATGACCGAATCACCAAGCCAAGAATTAAACAAATAATAAAAGTGTTCCACTACATCACTAGCAGAAAAGTGGTGTTTTTGAATGGTAATGAGGTTGTCCATTTTATATGAAGATGCCCCATTCAAGTCCAGTTTAATTTCAAAAAAGAGTGATTGTTCTGATAACCAATAGGAAATAAGGCCAGCATAGATAAATCAAAACATTTGAATTCTTTATAATCGGCAACAACATCGTTGGATGGTAAAAAACGTGTGGTAGAGATTTGTACGTCGGTAGGTCTAGTCAGGTTCGGGCTTTACTACTCGTCGCGTTTATTGCTAGCGCTAAACACCTTCTCCGAATGGTGATTTTATCACATTTGTTAACATCACTCTAATTTTTATGACCTAAATCTGCAAATCGCAATACGTGATGCGTGAAAATTGGGAGGACAAGGAATTAGACAAGCTTGGTGCCATATTTGACAGCTTAATTTCTTATCCAAATCCGGTGTCACAGACACGTGTCACGTGCGCTTTATCCGTTTGATAAATATTTGCGCCAAATTTGGACAGTGAACAGGTTGGTCAAATGGTAAAAAAATGAAGGGGGATTATCCAAAAGCCATGTGACATCTTTATATCTTAGATAATCGTTTAAATGATTAAAAAAAATAATGACGTTTCGTGCCATGTAACACTGAAGAAGCGATTCGGCCAATTCTAGTAGACTCATGTAGGGATAATGCAAAGATTTAAATCTGCCATTGGTCTAAAACTGCATTAATGTTTATTAATTAATTCCGCAAAAGGAATTTTCATCAATGATAAGTTTGTGGTAACTTTTGACCCACTCCCTCTGTTCATTTTTTAAGTCTTGGAAGGCCATTCTTCCCTTAGTCTCAAGCACCCAGTGTAATTGGACGCAAAATTACCAAAAAATTATTCCTTCCCCTTTTTAAGTATTTTTAAAGGAAAAGTATAGTGCATATGGAATACTAATGGCGCATTGTTGGACTCACTAGCGGCCACATTTGATGAAGCAGAAGACATAAACTGGGCAACAACAAGACAAGCAAGAGTGGGGAGTAAGCAGGTAATTGTTTCTTAGTGGGTCACTCCTCTTCCTATTGCAGTACTTTTGACCGATTACAACACTTTTTTTGTTGTCTTTTCCTCAAAATGTCCAATTCCTTTGAGGAGTGAATTAGCAAGATACGTCTTTCCAGCGGTATACCATGAATTCCGCATAATGAAGGGTTTGACCGTTATTCTTTACAAATGGGTGTGTATCCACCGCAAAATTTTAACACGTTAAAGTACTGCAAGGCGACAAAGGCAATAAACAGGCGCAAAAACCGTCTTTGAATTTGTTAACATCCGCCACGACGCCTGTAAGGTTTTTTGGTTTTCTTAAAAACTTCTCATTTTAGACACTTGACCCGGGTTTTCTCTTATTGACAAGGTAAATGCAATTTAAAGGCCAGATAAACCTTCTTTTGAAAGTAAGCAACTCTCAGTGAGTTAAGCCGTGCTTTCTATGATCTATTTCCCCTCAGACCCTCAGGGGTGAGGCGGCCACAGCGACGGTCCTTACGCGGCAGGACATACCTAGCGCCCATCTTCTGCTGGGAATCAAACTGTTTTGACAAAACAGTTGAAAGAAGTTATTTTCAGAATAAAATCAAACGGTGTAAACTAAATAGCTCTGCCAGGATTGACTGGAATTACGGGGAGGTGACAATTAAGGAGCTAGAAGAACGGTTTCTTTGTATGACCACCACTATTTTAGAGTTCACTCTGCACAAAACGCTTCGATCAAGCGAAATCGAGACTGAAAGAGTTAAAATTTTCATGATTTATGTGCAGTAATCGCTTATTGAAATGTGTATGGTAAATCTATTGCGAAATATAAAAAGATGGTGTCTCTCATGTGAACGGATGCTAAAAAATGTTATTTGTTTAAAAAGTGCGTGGATGACGTTTTCTTGATGACTGGCACATCCAAACCATTACAGAAAGCACCAAAAACGAGGCTCAAAACAAGATAGAGTTAATGTAAAGGACTCTAACTTGGTGTCACATATACGTGACAAAATTCGGCCACGATAACTGATTCTACCAATTCGTCTAGTACCAATAATAAAACAAATTCATATAGTTTTGGTAGTAGTCTTATGTCAGATCGAAGTAAAAGCATATGGGGCGTGCGGTGGTAGATTTTGCCTCGAGATCCTCCTAGCGACCGTAAAAGTTATAACATGTAAAGCAGGTTTGTGCCTCGTCGTCTAAGTATTTTTGCCAGTTTGCACCAAATATGGCTCAGGTTGGCAGCAGCGTAAACAATTGTCACGTTGTGCTAACTCAACACTGGTCTCTGCCTATTAATACTACTGACGCCACTCACTTATCCTACATGTTGTTGTGTACGGTTGTAACTTTCCTTGCGTAGCTTTTATTGCAATCATACCCTTCCAAGTTTATTTGGTCCAAATGCTTTATTGGTCTGGCACAAGCCGTAGCAACCTGTTTAACTGAGACCAGTCTGCATCTAATTGGTTTTTAAACTCAACCGTGTGTTTCAATCAGTCGCCATCGTGAAACAAACTTACTAGTTTCAAGTAGATTTAAATGCTTTTAACACAAATCATCAAAACAAACTTGATGCTTTTTTATTTGCCTATCCAGCGTGTACTATTATGTTGGTCATTTGGATGGGAGGCATGTGGCCTCTTTATACTTTTGGCGAATCTTGTAATTTAAATGAAGCAACTGTGAATGGCACTAACTTAACTACTGCCATGTGAAGTGTGAAGAATTGAAGGTCTAAACAAAGGCCTCAGTGCATCCCACTGATCGGCTTCACTTGTGGTGTGTGTGTGTATGGTAGCAGTGCAGAGCCTTCATGTGATCGGAGGCTGCATCGGCTCTCTGTGGGTGTATTGATGGGGGAGAGGAATCTGTACTCAATAAATTGCGCTGTCTCTTTGACCTTTTCTGCCATCAAGAAACGCAGTGCTAGGTTCATTAAATAGTATTAGTCATTCGTTTAATCCTTTGTTTTGGTTCCATTGCTAACAAAGAGTCCGCCTTTGTTCCTCCGCTGGATAGGATGGCCTTAGATCCGTGCCATTAGTCTCCCACCCCTTCTATACATTAACAATACACAATTTGTCCAAGTATTATGGCTTCTTTTGCTGTCAAGCCCCTTGGAGCGCAACTCTGGTGAAAGTGGCAAGTGAAACCAATCCTGGCGGACAACAATCCTGATTTCTACTGCTGGGTGATGAACCGTGGTGGGGCAGAAGAAGGACAACTGCTACGAATTGAGGAATCTGTGATGGCCCATGACAGAAAAGCTAAAAAAGATGTCTACCTTTGGCATTCACCTGAGTCCCATTGTCTGCATGAAAGCTATCAACAGCGGGAGCGATACTAACCGTGAACCATCTGGGAAAGTTTCGACACGGAGCAGGCTACTGTTCCTGTATGAAGATATCAACTAAGTGACCACGCGATACCTCCTCCACCACCTTGGTAAAACTCGGATAGAAGTGGCTAGGCTGCCCTGAATTAAATAATCCTGCTTTAAGACCACTTTCCTTATGACTAGCGATGAACACGAGTGATGGTCAACACATTCTCCCATCTCCTCAATACAATTCCCATACAGGGCGAAAGTCCGTACCCAATTAGGATTGCCAAGAGAAATCAGTGACCGTGAGCTGGCTATCTGACATGGGAGGGTGACCAAGGCGATTGCCGTTGGAATATTTTAACCCAACGTTTAGGAGTTGAGGTCATTTTAGACCCTGCATTGGACAGCACGGCCTCTGACACATACTAGCAGCCTCTCAGTCATTCTGTACGTCGACAGTACACATTCTCCCCGAGATCTGTGTCATCGTCTGAAAAGGTTCGGGGTGCCACATATCCTTAAGCGAAAACTTCTAGAATAATTTATTCCAGAAAAGTAATTAGGACTACAATGATGTCTGGGGAAAAATAATTAATTTTAGCAAAAGGGATTTCTGACGACTCATTAACAAGGAGGATATCTGAGCTTAAAAAATAATTGATAACTACAACACAATCCCCGCCGTGTGGCTGGACGGATGTCTAAAACCTACACAGTGCTATGATTATGGAAAATTATTGACTTCATCTTCACTCTTCTACATCGGGAAGAATCATTTAAAGCAGTTGCAGTAATGTGATAACGCAATGGCCTTTCATGCTTCGCAAACTCCGCCATTGTCTCTTGAATTCTACGCTTTTTTCAGCCCTAGTGATCGAATCTGATGCAAACCCTGCAGTGTTCTCCTATTGATCATCCGCATTTGCAGCTTTGCCCACACTGCATTGGAGGACCAACTCTAGACACAGAAATGGGATGGGGTTACTTCACTTTGTTTCATTACAGAATGGTTACACATAGTTAATCAAACACTAAATAGTACCTATGACGACTTATTCTTATTGCTGAGCGTTATTTTTCGCCTTAGTAATTTAAAGATAACAGAATCAATTTTTGAGTTGACTAGAAAAATTGGTAGTAAATAATTTTACTTTTTCAATAAATTAATCTTTTCAACTACAGTTTTATACAATTAGACTAGTCTGATTCCCTGTATGAAAAGTGAATGGTTTTGGTGAAATATTGACTTAGGCGTGGCCATTGCATCACGTCAAGTCATCGCACAAGGTGTTGTAAGACAGACCGAGACACAGGACTATTTTATTTCCAGAAGAAGCCAACGAAAGAAGGCACAATACTCGGACAGACTGTATATTGTCGAAGTGGAGGTTTGAGCCCCCAGGCCAGCACTTCAAATTCAAATTCTGTTCTTCCAGTACTAGACTTAGCTTCAAGGGAGACTAAGCACGCAGCAGCTCTGGTAATGATAGGCGAACTCAATGTATTGATTCAACTATCCTGGTGGCTTTAACTAACTATCAACCAAAGGAGCTCATTGAAGGGGGCTTATTAAAGCATGTGCCTCAGGTCTGTCTTCACCAAGGAGACAGCACCAAAAATAGCAATAGACATGTAGAATTTGATAAAATTTGCCTTTGAGCCGCCCACGAACCTCCTACACAGAATTGTATTTCTATGGTGTTATATCAGAAATCACCTGGTAGTAAACATCGTCTGTCCCATCAATGACTACAATGAAGTCATCAGCTCTGTTCTTGGCTCGTGGGTGGTTTTTAAACTACCGGCCGTACCGCAGAGGTGGTGGCCAGAGGTGAAGGAAAAATCAAACTTAAGCAGGTGTAAGTGATGTAGTATTGTGATGGTATGTTTAAATGATCAGCCTCCATTTGTTTTAGTTTCCGCCCAGTGGTCCTGTCTCTTGTGGCTCACCTCTTCAATGCGTTAATAATGGATGCCTTCCCATGTTGCTATGGTTCACTGCAAATTTAGTAGGCACTGGAAGAGTAAGTATAAAATGGAATTCAATTATGTTCTTTCTTCTTTCGTGTCGTTAAATCTCAAATAAAGTGATTTCTCAAAGCCAAAATAATTCCATTGCTTTAATGGCGTTTCAGCGTTTATGGTTAACAAACAACTCGACACGGCACGGTATGGCACTTTTGGTATGGCTGTTGTCCTACACGAAGCCTCCTTTGTGACATGATGAACTAGGAGGTAGTGGACAATGAGTATTTCGTTTTGGGCGCCTAGAGAGTTTACGCGAATCGGTGATAGTTTATGATTTGTATCTCCGGTTGTTTGGGATCCTCCCAGATGAGGCTGAACGTAGCTAATAAAGCCCCCTGCTTGAGTGTCTACAAACAGACTTTTTCACCATGTAAATAAATGAGATTTGACGCCTATATTTGAATGAAGTAATCAATCAGTAAAAAGTAAACAACACTTACCAGAATTTAGTTAACAAGCAAAATAATCCTATTTGTTATTACCTTCTTAAATTAGAAGGGATATGTATATGAGCGAAGCCTATTTTAAAGGACGGCTATCATGCTTTTCGCTTATAGGTGAAAAAGTGCATTTCCTGCAGATGGGAGATTCTGTGACGACACATAACAGAATGACGTCTACCTCCGACAACTACCCCAGCTATTAACAACTGAAGCGGCACTATGCGTTGATCACCTGAGCAAATTCGTTATGGAGGTGTCGGCCTTTCCTATCAGAAGATATCGACAGACAGATATGAACGAGTGGCACTAACGACAAAGCCAATTGGTAAAGAGGAATAGGCACGAAAATTGACTCTTATGGCGCTCTGCTAAAACCCATCCTTTGTTTTATAAATCCGTATTCGGACCAGTGCTCCGACTACTGGCGACGGACGTGTATGAAGACTAGCACAGTCCCTCGACCCTCAGTACAAGTTCCATAGAGGGTGAACCTCCAGACCCAACTGAATCGCCAAGAAGGATCAGTGACATTGCAATCAAATGCAAGTGTTTTTTCTCAACTCTAAAATTTGGTACTAGGCCGGCAGGAAGCTTCTGCCATTGTACCTTCCTTCGGGCAATCTGACGGCCGGGTCATGCCATCACCTCCAGAAATGGATATTTGGTCCGCTTCACCTTATTACACTTTTCGCGATGCCTTCGGGTGCTGCAGTGGTTATACTCCCTCATTTTTTTTTCTTTTTATTTCAATGGAATGCTACTTGAAAGTCGGTAACTCGAAATGGAAGTAATAAAAATTAATTTGAACTAACGAGTCATTTGTGTGAACCTGACATTTTAATGCCTTTTAGGTGAGCAGTATTGTGGGCGCACCAGTCATGTTACCAACTCCCAAGCCTCTCCGAGGTGTTTGTTTATTGGATAGTGCTGACAAACACCGCGACGTGACGCATGACGCGGGGGAGGAACAATGTACATTATGGGAGAAAATAGCCAAGTGCATATAAATCACACCGTAATCTTGGAACTAAAAAGAATTGCTAAAATAACTACCATGGAGTAAAAAATGCATTAGGTGTTTTTATTTTTTTTCACCGCTACAGTTGTCAGCTTAACTTAATATTCAATGAATGATCGAAAGTTCCGCTATGACGGTCTAATGTCAGTGGTACAAGGCAAAAGTCAGTCTTGGCAACAAAGGTGTTTGCGGTAGGTTTCAAAATTGCCCATGTATCCTGCAATGCTTGCACCGCCTTCTCGGTTTCCACAGTCACACACCTCTTCTACACAATTTTCGCATAGCGACAGTTTGGTTGCGTCTACTGACAAAGCAGACAAGTGAGTTAAAGGACTAGGAACGGAACCACCACTTTTAGCTCCCATGAAGTGTTAATACCATTAGAGAGCTTTTAGTGTCAAATGTGGTTGTCACATTACAAACTATACCGTACTAAGCAGCCTCAAGACTCCAGCGGATACAAGCATTTCTAGTTCTCCTGAGGTCGAAATTGAGATTGCCGATGTTCCGGTCCCGATGTGAATCGGCCCACATTCTGTGGATCAACCACCTCTCAGCAGTGGCAGTATGACTCAGTAGCGCCGCATGTGATGCGACCACGTCGACCTCCCTTGTTGATGGCGTAGGTGTAAAATTAGACGTCTTTTTTTTTTTACTCAAAATGAAAATTGTTACTTCAACTTCTGGCAATCAAGACGGGAATCAGTAACACCAATACTGGAGACCAAACCTGTTCCAATAAACAGCCCAGCCACATTGTGCCCACGTCTTTCAACGCCTCATGACTACAGTAGAGGGGATTGTAGGGAGTGAGGTCACCACCCAACACACACCACCTCCCTTCCCTAGCCTTAGTCACCATTAGCGGTCTTGTGCCCCACAAAATCGGCACATAAACTAACCGCGCGCGGGATGGATCACCTCATCTAAGCGCCTTGGCGGCTTTGGACAACGTGTAGAAAACCACACGACCACACGCACAAGCGCGCTCAATCGTGTGAACGTGTTCTTGGGCGGACCAACGCTATGAATGTGGGCGTGATGAAATGACCCCATAGGCCACAAGATTGTGACCAAATCAGCTGTGAGTCTGAACCCCAGGCCGACGCAGTAGTCTGCAAGACATCCATCTCACCCTCACAGCCACTGTGGCAAGAATTTTATGAGAAAATTAATTTGTTCCAAGTGTTGAGTCCAACGCGCAACACGTATATTTTTTCCCTGTAAAAGTATGCTAAAATATGATTCGCATGAGCCAACCGGTTAGGAAAAGGGTGGGGGAGGAGGGAGAGGAGGACGATGACACATAGATGAGGAGAGTGGCTACTTGATACGAAAACGGGAGTGTGGGGAGATGGGAGCTGGAGTATGTTTTTGCCTCAGTTGGGTAGGAAATCACTTGTAGCATAAGATGCGAATCTAAGACACCGAAACGACAACTTTATCAGTAGCGTCGACCGTCTGCTTTGGCACACGGGAAGAGAACTCGGAACCGCTTGGGCAATTTTGGATCGAAGATCCACACCAGGAAGAATAGACCTGCAACGAAGCATTGGTCACGTGTCAGAACTGTCAAATTTAGGTCTATTTTAAAGCTGTTATGGTTCATAAACCACTCCTACTACTAACTAAAGTGAATCTTTCAAGTTAACCAATCTAAGTGCTGAGATATGGGACAGTTCTGTATTAAACTCAAGCCACGACAATGACTCACCTAGAATGCAAACACCGGCAGAACCGTAGAAAAGTAGGTTCCACTTTCCCTTAGCCATCTGGCTGGCAAACGCGCTGAGGCAACTACCAACGGACTGCAAAAGAAAACCATTTTAGGTGCCTTATTATGGCTTGAGGATATTGGACAGGCCTACGAGTGTACAATTTGGGGTGCAGTAGCACATCTACTGAAAGGCAATAACAGAGAAAGTTCAGAGACAGCAACAGCTTACGAATGCACTAAAGACCATGCCATAGTTGGTGGCCATGTTTTTAGGGCCAAAAAGCAGACGCGTGGCGGCAGGCATCATGGCGAAGACGCCAGCCATGGAGAAGAACATCAGGCACACAAAAATGCCGTAGGTGTAGCGACCCACATCGGGACCCCAGGTGAAAACATTTGGAAAACAAAAGAGCGAAAACGACCAAAGGACGAGCATGCATCCGATGGGAAGCTATGTAAAGAGGAAGGGTAGCACAAGTTATAAGTTGACTCAGTAGTGATAGTCCAACCCAGATCTGAAAGCTTCAATTTCTTAGCGCGTTGGCCTAGATTTTTGTAACTGAGCACAAGGTCGCAAATGTGTGACGAGTGGCGGAACAATAAAGTTTTCCACATTATATGGAGGTCACCCGATCGTACCACGAAATTTAATCTTGACAAACAACACTCGATTAATCAGTTACCCGAAATAGACAAGGCAGGACTGTTGGGCAAAGGGGATTAGAACAGAACAAACACACGAGTGGGGTCAAACGTGCCATTGGTTTTAGCCGAACAGTTGGCAGCACATGAACCTCTCCAATTCTCAGAACAAATCATTTCACTAACGTAAACTCCGCTCTTTTTGAAGACGGTGACACAAAAAAAACTCAGGTTTCGAGCGTAAATTCCGTTCCCTATTTCAAGACGACAATTAACAAAAACGTTAAGATGAAATTCCAAGTTGAAAATGGAGCATTAACTATAAAACACAATGGAGACTGGATTTCAATGGATTTTACGATTTGAAGTGGTTAAAACTGCTGCAAAAAAAGGACCATTCCAATGACTCTCCCATTACCTTAAAGGAGAACTTGTCCACTAGATAGCCCCAAAAAACGCGACCCAAGCAGTTAGAGAGAGAGCTGAGAGTGCCAATTGTCGTCAGATAAATGTCATCCGCAAGAAATTCATTGCCGAAAATCTAAAAAGGGGGAGAGAGGAATACCACATGGGCAAATGGCCACACAGTTGCAAACAAAGTGTACTCTGCCTACGTGACAGGTCATCACAAATCAGTAAGCGGCGCACCTTGTTTCGCCCACTTTTTTTCTTGCCTGTATATTCAGTGAGGTGACGCAGGCATTAAACCATTCCGATTTTTTATAAATAAACTAGGCGTAGAGTCGATCAAATCCCACGATTTAAAATCCCATGATTTAAGGCAACAACCTCCCATCAAAAGGAATACAATAATTTCCGTCTCCTGAGCCACTTGATTAACCCGAGAACACGTTACGAGAACCTTCTCTTCCTACCGTAGCCAACACCAAAACGTAGGTGGGAAGGAGGGCTTACCTTATAGGCTGAAGTGAGGAGTGTAATTGGAATGATGTTACAAAACATCAGGAGCCAAAGGAAGTAGAAGTACCGGCACTTGAGCGTTTGCACAGGCGTCATATTCACTTCTCTGTTTTAAATTTAAAAAAGCGCAATATGCATAAAGTTCCCCTAGACTTTGCAAGACCATTTCCATGGGCAAAAGTAACCGTCCTCAACTATGAAAGTCCCTGCTGTCATTTGTTTCCGCGTTCAACAAAGGGAAGGAAAGCCTAATTTGATCCCTTCCTATTTTTTCACTATTAGGATTGAGGGAGTATTTAACAAAAAAAACAACCCTTAAATAAAGTGAGTGAATAGAAAAACCCTTCCCCCTTTAGAGCCAACATGACGGGATCAATTTTACAACCGGAAGCTACATAAGGCTGCACAAAATCGGGTGATATAACTGCCAGGACCTTAAATGTAAATACTTACTCATTGAGGATGACTTCCTTTTGATCACCCTCGCCCTCAAGCAGCGCATCCCCGACTCTCAAAAAAAAAATTAGGAATGAAAAAGTTAGAAGATTCCTGAAAAGAGAGAACGCTTACAGTTTGACAAAAGATGGGAGCGAGTTATGGCTCTAGCCACGCTCAAAAAGGGACGAAAAAGGCCTGGTCAACCAGTGAACGTGACTGTCTGGTAAAATGGACTATGATCATAAATCATTTTTGACCCACTGGGAACATGTACCACATTCTGCCAAGATTCAATTCCTTGTATACCCAGTTCAAATGAATGGGACAATCTACATCCATGCGCACGGGAAGTACGGAATTTACAAATAGGATTGGCAGGGAAAAATCAGGACATCTAACACCGCCAAAAACAGCCAATTCGTACGTTTACATGCACTCGCATTAGCAGGAGTATAACCTCGAGATAATCGTCATAATCAGCGATTGATAATTCCAACGCGTAAATAATGAATTTAATTAATTCTAACAATGACTGATGTTACCAATTAGAACGTTTATTTCAATTACGGTAGGAGTTCTTAATTAAAGAAAGCACAGGCTGTCATTAGATCGGTAACAAGTCAGGACAACATCAGCACCAGGCTGACACGTCCCCCTCCCCCACAGGGGGAAGGATGAATAGCGGGACAAACACGACCCGCTCTCATAGCTAGTTGGTTAGGCATTAGGGACACAGCCTTGGCATGATCGGCCCAGTTTGACACCAAATACGTGAGGGGACCAAAACTACAACGTCTACGATAAATCATAGTAACTTTTTGATAGGTACAAAAAACTGGGACCGTGGTTGAGGCTTCTATGTGATAAAAATTAAAAGAGCGAATTACGGAGGCAAAATTAGTAGACTAAACTCACTCTTTTGTCTGCCTCAGCTCAGGAATGGGATCCTAGCCAAATAGAAAACAAGGTCGGATTACCAACTGTCAAGCCACAATCAACCGCAAAATCACCTATCTGTTGCTTGGGTAAAAAAGGGCAATTATCGAAGTGCTTGGACAAGAAAAAGATTCATACCTCCTTGGGGGCTGGTTTCCTCCGAATTATGGCACAGCCGATAACCTGTAGGCCCAGCATTATACCGCCGATAACGAGGTATGAGGTTGGCACACGACTCAAAACTCCTGGATCCTCATGATACCTGAAGAAAGTAATAGCTTAGTCGAAAGGAAAGTGAACACGTAAGTAAGCTGACAAGATATGAGGACGCTAATGGGCAACAAAGATAAAAAACTGTGGTCTTAATTTTGTTATAACAGTATTACGGCCTTCGATAATATTTCACAGCCAAGAGAATCTGTGAAATGGAAATGTACCTCGTCGTGCTGTTCACCGGAAGGTTACCCGGATTCACAAATGCCATTTGAATCGGCGTGAAGACAAGGGCTCCCAGACCGAAACCTGCCGCAATTAAACCAAGCACAAAACCTCCGTTAACGGGGAACCACTAAAATACAAAAAAAAGGCGATTCGAAATGCATTTCAATTTAAGCTATAAGAGTTGTTTTCAAGTTCTATGTCGGTATGATAGTGAATATTTCAAGTTTTTCAAGTTCTATTATTCACATCTTCAAGTTAAAGGCCAACATACGCTGGCAGCGGCTTGCATGACGACGGAGTATGCGAACCCGACGCCCAATCCAAGAGAAATTAGGTGAGTTACAAGAACCCAAACGAATCCATATTGTAAGGCAATGTATGTCAACATAAAGCCTCCGCTGTAAAAGCAAAAATGGTAATTTAGAATACCTACCTGACGTCCAAATTAAAATTGAGGTAAATAGCACGCGGACACATAAAGAAGCAGTGACAGATGTTTAAAAGTTATCAGATTCGCTCAAAAGGTGCAAAAAAAACAAATATTAGCAAAACAATTTCAAAGGATGTAGGGTACCGATTTTGCATAAACAAACCTGTTAATGATACAGCCAAGTATAATAACCAACTTTACACCCAATTTTGGTGTCAAAATACCACCAAATGGCATAAATAGACCTTGGGCTGCCAATGCTGCAGCAGAAACCCAAACAACCAGCCCATTATTGAAATGCGGGTCGATATACTTCGCAACATAGGACGCGAGATAAGGAGTCATGTTCCCGATTGTATACATACAACCAAAGGACAAATGAATCAAAAACCCGGCTACGACATTCAACACACCGTGTATCGTATCCCTATTCACCATCATGCAAAACGAGAAGCTCTGGGTTTCCTCCCCATGCAGATCGCTTTATACCACTCTAAGAATGGACTGACCTCCGATTGGGTAACCCCAGTCCAATGTCAGGATAGGTTGTTCAATGATGCAAAAACTTTTATTCAATTCGCTGGTGCTAGCCAATAACAGAGCTGCCGCGAATTACCAATCAAAACGTGCCTTCAGATGGCAAAATTTTTTTCGTGCCGGTCGAGGTGACGAGGTGGTTCGCACGCGCCCGACGCTAAAGGTACATTTAGATGCGTTTTGAATAAAGAAGGTCCAATGACGCGACAGTGCTGCTTTCAGAAGTACTAATGTCCGAGGTTGAAAAGACTGAATGAAAACTTAAAACTGAAAAATAAGATGTACAATTACAATGAGGAGTTAGAGCCGCTAATGCGCCCCCTGCCGAACATGAGGTCATGCATCAATGCATTGCAGATTGAAACGAGATTTCCTTTTAAATTGAGCCAACCCCTCATCAGCTTCAGTCGATGGAGTAAGGTACTTTGTTGGGTACCTTTAATCTTCATGCTTCTCACTTTTCGACAACGCAAACCTGCGGCATTACCTACAATCTTCCAAAACTTATTTTACTTTAAATGCGGCTATTTGCGACTTCAGCAGAGACTCAAGACGCTGTAGAAAAGTCAGCAAATGCGCCTTCTCAGAGTTCATTGTAGACAGCAAAACTCAATAGCCTTGTTTGTTGGCAAAGCGAGGTTCTTCCTTTCCATGCTGAATTAAATCCAACTAAATTTAACCTACCCTGGCCCTTAGCTCTCAAAGGTCTGCGTTACTGTTGCTTATCTTGTCTGGAACGGAATCCATTCACTCACCACGAGGTGAATAGGCCAATGAGTTAAATATATATTGGGAAAATATATTGTTTTGTTGTAAATGCAACTTCACAGGCTTTTCCAATTTACATAATATGACCTCCACGCCCTTGGTATGACGCCCAGTCTGTGTCGTGCTTATACTTCTAGTCATCTGGCCCTTTTCAGACCTCTATACATCTTATGTTTTGTTCAAGTGCTTCAGCCGTCACTAATGAGGGGCAATGTAACGCTAAAAGACTTACATATAAGAGAAAATATGGGCAACGTTGAGCATGGCTACGGAAAAGGAAACCTACGTGTGCGGAAGAAAAGCTGACGTGCCGCTAGAATAACTAACAATGTTTTACCAATGCGATGCTTACAGCAATTTATGACTATTAAAAAAACAAGTTACATTGATGCCACTGCCGTTAACTCGTGAAAGGATTAACTGATTCCTGGTTTGGTTACCAACCTCCAGTTGTCAAGTCGGATCGAACTGCCAGATGGCTTACTCTAGGTTTCATAGTAATCCGTCGATTAAAAGGGCACGTGGTCGGCTTGGCACCATGTCAAACATGGAGCTCATCGGGGTCAGGCGTCTTACGAGGAAAACAACAGGACTGACAGTCCAGCTGAATTTGTCCCTGACGCCCTGGTTCAAGTAAAGGGACGAAGCGGCCAACACGAATGTTAACAGCATGATTTCGGACAGCAATATACATAAGTGAGCATTCTAGTCTTATGGCAATACTAAAGCACGTGCCTCAAGACCAAAATTTAGTATTTTTGGATCGTAACAAAACTAAACCCGTATTTTTTCATATATAATTGCGAAATGATAGTATCCAACACTGGGATTGGAAAAAAAGTATAATTAACCCGATTCATTGAAAGAAAAACTAACTAGCGCCATCGGTTCTGAATTGCTTTATGCTAAAAAGGGAAACAGTATCATGCCACACAATCCAGGGGCTGGCTATGCATTTTCGAGGCAGGCAAGCAAGCAGGTATAATTAAGCTTCTTACACACGTAAAAAAGCGTAAAAAGAAAAATATGAACTTGTGTTCAGTAAACTGACGAAAACGGGTTTCCGTGCTGAGCGAAATGCGAAATTTACGTGCAATATTTTTGGGGAATTTTAATTTGTGTCCCTTCAAGCATTTCTTCAAGCGAATTTCCCGTGTGTTTTCAATTCAAGCAAAATGGCCAAACTACAATTACATCCCCGCGACTTGCGACTTATCAAGCCGAACGCACCAAAACAATGGCATTCAGGACTAGGAAACAGTCTCAGAACAATTTGTAAAGCGATTAAAGCGTTGACAAACAAGGGAAAGACAATTTAATTTAGAGGAGGAGGAGGAGATAATCGAATGTGCATACGCACAGGATGTCCAGGTCAACATCTTTTTGAAACATGGTAGATACTGTAATGGACAACGCTGGGATGATTCAAGGAACTGGTCAAAGCATAGAATGGAGAAGCTTCCGCACAAAAATGTGGCGATTACTATTAACCTTAATGAAATTATATGCAAAACAACCCATTTAACTTGGGACTATGGGAAATAAAAACATACAGGAAAAAATGGAGTCCTCTGACATGTTACAGTCCTCTAGTGCAAATAATCAACATTTCATCTTTCTAAACCGAAATTAACGGCAAAGAACTTGAGGAAGCAAAACCGGTGAAGCTCTGATAGGTACGCAGAGTCATCGCAACCAGCTTTCCCACCCATGCGAGCACGTGTATGCACCCGTAAGTGTACACAAAGTCAATGAAAACGTATGATGAGAAGGTCCAGCAACTTCACAATAATGGAGCCTACCAATGAGGGAGGTAAGAGTGGGTCACCGATTACCGCCTTGATTCTCTGGACCATCAGTATCCCCAGTATGCACACTCGCAATGATGCTACACAATTTATTTAAGTAGCCAAGTATACTTTATCTAAACAGAATAACCTGCTGGGTGCGCACGAACAATGTAAAAATTGCTGTAGTCGTCATGCCAAAATCCAGCATATTAAAACATTAAAGTTGATCCACCATTTCAGATTAACTTGCAAACACCACTCCTTACAAATGTATTTATTTTCACGCTGATATTGTAAAGACTTATGCTTAACTGTAGCTGTAATTCTCATTTCAATAAATGGGGTAATACCTGTGAAGATTTACGTAGATCTAGGCCCGGTGCCGACACAGTTCAGCCTAGACGTGCACAGCCTATTTTGACCGGTATAACTGTAATAGTTTGTTCGAACTACCGGTTTAGGTCACTTGGGTGGCCATCTTGTTCTAGCCGGTTGGTCGGCCTCCGGGCCGTGCCAACAGCCCCCAAGCCCTCTGTTTCCGGAATACATGTATCCTACCCCCAGTGCTATGCCTTCTTCTACCTTAAAGGGAGTCTCGGGACGCTACAATAACAATGCTGAAAGCATAGAAGGAATGCGGAACACGAATCCAGTCCTTAAATGCCAGAATTTGGGGAAGGTGAACATGGGATATTAGTTAAGGTTCATCCACCTAGAGGAGTATGTAATAATCAAACACACCCCACCTTTGTCGTTAATGGCTTTAAAGCACATACTTTAAGGGATTGTTTGAAGAACAGATCGAAGTGACTCTCAATTTAATAACTTTTTAAACCTGATCCAGACGTTTGCAATCGCTTTCCTCCGCTTAACACTACCACAGAAGCCGGGGGCAGGTTTCTTTGTTACAACTTGCTACGTTCTTCCTAAAGCACGTTTTTGTGAGGATTGAATCATGCGCAGAGTAAACAAGAAGCTTTACTAACGTCCATAAAACGCATTACTCACGAACAAGAGTGGCGCCCTGACGCATTGGTACCAAATTTACTTTCAATCCTCACCCCAGGGGAGTGGACGGGAGAACAAGTCAACGCAAAGGCGATCGTGACCCTGTTATTGCCGGTGGAGAGAGGGAGGGGTGGGGGATCACAACCTCACTCTTGACGGGCCCTCGCACCATGCAACTGAGTCACTGAGAATCGTGACAAATGCTGTCCGGTTCTTTGTTAGGTGGTACCTTTTGATGACTCACGGGGCTGTCGCAGGAATAATCTCGAAGCTATAGTGCATGGGCGCGTCCGCTAATGACATCACATGTGCTTTCATCAGGCTACGAAAAATGGCTGCACTGATAGGCATGACCTGCAAATAAACTAAGTCGCAAACGAGTAAGGCGCTAAGGTTTCCCCGCGCTGGTACTGCAAGCATTTATTGAGCTAACGAGCAGCGGTTTAAATGGTGAAGAAAATCAATGACAGCTGGCCACATGTCGAATCAAAGTGTCTAAACCATTGGCGACAGCGCCATCTGAGAGTCTGGGCGGAAACCGAATTAAGCAAACTTACCTAAATTACTCCTAAAACCAGATTTGTGAACACTGCATCTGTTGAAAAAGTGTTTTAACTTCATGAAAAGCCGCCCACACCAAGATGACCGGAAGTAAAGTTAGCTTCTCAAGCCCAAACCCCAACTTCTCGGGAACAACGGACAACTTTGCGTGCCACTTCGAAAGACTTTCAAAGGAATAGCAACTCAGCCAGGAGAATCGAGAGAAACTGAGCCATCCAAAGCGTGCCATATCCGACATCCTCAGAACTTAAGCCTTACACCAAATAGTAAAAAAATTCCACAACTGAGACGAAAGGGGAAAACACATTCCTCATCATTACTGGGTACAAAATGATATTTCTTTTCTAATTTTCAAAGGTTGAAAACACCGGCAAATAGGACAAAATCATCAATTAGCTTAAAGCAACCAGAAGAGGCTCGGCTTGAGACCCAAGGTCTCTCTCACGGTTGCTCGACAGAACACTGTTCCATCTCGCGGAAAATCGATTTTGCAACGGCTGTGCATCGATCGATAAGACAGCCGCGCTTCAGCACGACAGGCCATCGAAGAGAAGGGAGAGATGTTTGCCACCTTTTGGTTTTATCCAACATTAAGCCAAAGCCAGTTTTACACGACGACGGCGAAGTTTAGATTAAGCAGTGATTGACACGACTTTATTTACAATAATTAAAGACGTATTCAGTGGCACAAAAGCTGAGGCAAAGAGCCCCAAAACTAAAATGACGATAAATGCCACATAAACTGTGCTGATAGGTGGACAATAGGAGACTAAAAAAAAACAAGGATGAATAAATAATGAACTGTGGATTCGACTGTGTGAAGGCAACGTGACTCACCTACAGACAGCCGATCCCACAACGGCGACTGCTGTTACACCCATTTTCGGAGCCAAGATACCCCCAAGTGGCATTATTAATCCCTGTGCCATTAGGGGAGCAGCTGTCATCCAAACCACTAAGCCATTATTAAACACCGGGTTGAAGTTTTTCACAACATACGAGGCAACATAGGGTATCATATTGCCTGTGTACGAGGTTAAAAAAGATGGCGAGTTTACCTGTTGCATACATGCATCCGAATGAAAGGTGTATTAGAAATCCTGACAAAACCACTAGAGCACCACACACGCCACCGTCCGCTGCCATGACGACCAACTTACGAAAGTGCAGTGAACAGGCCAGGAGAAACATTATATTATTGCTTAGCTCACATTCCTATACCCCATTGGTTGACTATGTCTCCACCTTTATTTGCTCCCCAATCAGGAATGTCCTTTGTTCTGATTGGGCAGTAAAACCTACTGGCACTATAAAAGTATTCATAGAGGTGGGTGACTGTGGGGGATGTCAGCGTGGAGTACCAAAAAAGGTGGGGAACTAGAATTAGGGTTTCGGTTTTGAATGTGATTGAATTAAAACAAGGATTCCTCTTCCTCATTCTTAAGGCGTTTAAAACCTTGTAGGTGCAGTAAATTTCTCGGAATACCTGTGAAGGAGACGTAGTAGATGTAGAGATAAGACTTAGTAAAATTTATTGTTCCGCTAGGTCCAACTGCCCCTTACTGCAGTGCGGAAAGGCAGTGGAAACAAACTACTTTTTTTTTTAAAAATAATAGACTCCTTTGATGTGTCCTACTTTTCTCCTTATGGAAATCTTCTTCCGCCTTAGCTGCAACTCCATGTTTGCAAGAGGAAAATGCGATTTGATCCGCCTTCAGCACCAATTTTTTCAAACCTGTATGCCACTATGTATCTATTTTCCTTCCTTTATTTTAGAAGTCAACGAGCCTTCCATTTTGCTCTGTTAATATTAACATTTACACTGCAATGTAGTTTGCATACATCAAAGAGTTTTTGATTCATTGGCCTTTCGGTGGAATGGCATTCGCCATTTTGAGGATGAAAGATGAAATAATAACAAGCAGAGGCTATGGTTAAATTTGGTACGAATAAAAACCGCGCCCCGGTCTTGTTACTATGGTCTGGACACAAAGAGCATGCCATAATATTTATGAAATAAGGAGCAACACAAACGTTTGCACGACTAGAAAACCGATGTCTGCTCAACAATCAACCAAAGCATGGAGCGTAAATACGCCTACCTCTTCATTCTAACGAATGTTTTTTTTTACCATTTCGCTCTCAACCAGTCACATTTGTGCGCCTCAAAATGCAAAATGAGAGAAACGGTGAAAAACACTGTTCTGCTCACAATTTCCTGCCTAAAAGAATCGTAGAAGTAAGCATTTCCGACTCGTAAGGTGATGGCAGACGTTGATTGAGCTAAAAGCACTAAATCGCAAGGGATTTAAGATTCATAAATGTTCTAATACTTGTGCTAAACACTAAGGCTTGTTTTAAAAATATAGAATGGAACATTTTATTTCATCGTACCAACACAGGTAACACTACAAAACGTTAACGACGGGGATAGCTTGCCCTATAAAACAGTGCACTGTAATGTCTCAGAGCAATAATAAAGGACTAAAATTAACCACTACAGGGACACGAACAGCCATGAAAAACCATAAAGTTTGGTACGACTTTGATAAACTCAGTGCGGTACCTTGTCAGATAAAGATGATTTTACCTTAATTTTAGAAATTAAGGAAAGCATTCATGCAAATTTGTTTGATCCCTTGTAAATAAAGGCGTTAATGCTTAACATCCAGCACTGCTTCGTATAAAGTTGTTTAGGTTAAATTATTATTAGGCTTGTTTAGTTTTTTTTTGTAAAGTTTGACAATCGCGTATTTTGACGCCTGTCAGAAAATCGCTATAATATTGGGCTACAAAACGGGATGGTGACATGCCTTTGTCCTGTCATTCAATCATTCATTAGCATAAATGCAAATTTTTAGTTACAATTACCAATTAAAAATAAAACCATGTGTGTCTGCATCCTTTCTGATGCAATCAAAATTGTGGTAATTCAAGGATCCAGAAGACAGTAACTCTCAGAAATGCAAAAAAAGACACGCATTCATCATTAAAAAAGGCATATTTGAGCATATTGTGCCAAATTTTATTTCAAAAACAAAAGGCAACTAGGGCGGGCCTCATTTAGCATTGTTAACATTATGCCATAAATAATAAGGTGTGACCCGTTCCTCAAGAATGCACTTAGCGACCAAAAAGAACAGCATGCAAATGAAGCCCCTATTTAGCATTCAAGGACTTCCTTGAAGGCAAAAAAATGCATAGTAATTGGGCAAATATATATATGTATATAGCAAAAAACCTAGGCTACTGGCATGGCTTAGAGACAAAATGGCCAAACAAGTCACCGTGACCAAAATCGGCAGTCAAGAAAACATAGTATTACTGTAATACTTTGCTTCTTCAGACCACCGGTTTCGACCACTTAGGTGGCCATATTGTACTAGCCAGTTGGCTGGCCTCCGGCACATTCCAGTAGTCCCCAATCCATCTGCTTCCAGAATGTTTGTATTCGAGGAAGTCTCGGGACTACATCGACAGCAACGGAAAGCCGACCCAACTTTGACGTCTTTCTATCCTGATCTATACCGCTTGGAGCAAACCTTAACGGTGTGAAAGATGTGCATGTGCTGCAATTGGGCGAATCTCTGGCATCCCATAACGAATGGGCTGAGATCGACGTCCATCCTCGGCATCTCCCGCCCTCGTGTTCTGCAAGCAAGCTATTAACAACTGAAGCGCCACCAGCCGTGAACTCCAAATCCAGTGGAACTGCCGAGAAGGACCGACGACGCTGTGGTCAAGCATCTTCCATAGACTCTAGCTCAGGTTCGCGGGCAACTCGCCTTCCTTCGTCGAAATGTGTATCGACAGATTTGGAATGTGCAGGACGCCATTCAATAGCATCGTTTTTGTGCTTTGCACACTTTGAACACGTGCATCCCGTTCCAATGAGGACCGATTGCCCCGGTTGCTCAGGGTTCTACGATACCCTCGGGTTTATCTCACGCCATCATAAAGCCTGGAATCACAATATGTGTTGCATGCGTCTCGATCCGTTCGAAAACTTGGATTCATTCCTCCACCATTTCATTGGGACACATTGTTGTGAAAGAGGAGAATTCGGAAACATGCCTTTGCTTCACCAAGTGCTACGCGGAACTGATGGCACTGCAAGAACACGTGCGCTTGAATTTCGATGCTCGTGGGTGCTTCTTGCACTACCAATCGCGTTTTGATAGCTGACATGGGAGACATACCGTGGGGAGCGTTGAGGATGACGCTCGAAAGAAGAGGGAATTATGCAATACTTTGTTTGGACTGCCGGTTTCGGTCACTTAAGTGGCCGTTTTGTACAAGCCGGTTGGCTGGCCTCTGGGTCATGTCAGCAGCCTTTAATCCCCCTGTTTCCAGAATATGTGTATTCTGCTCTAGTACTATGCCTTCTTTTGCCTTAAAGAAAGTCTCAAGACTCTACAATTACATCGCCCCTCTCTTCGTGCGCCGTCCCCGACGATCTCCTTAATGAACGTCCCACGTCACCCGCCACAATGCAGTCAGAGCTGAAAGGAACACACACGAGCTAACCTTACCAGATATCGAAATCCGGCACAACTGAGGCTATGCTTGACCACAATGTCATTAGTCTCTCTTCGCAATTCCAATGAACCTGGAGTATCCTCTGGTTTGGGATCTAGATCCAGAGTGAGAGGTTCTGCCAGCCATCAGTGCATCCATGAGGAGATGATAGAACACCGGTCTTTTTAAGCAGGTATGTTAGAGAAATCTCCAAAACAGAACATATCCAGCTAGTGTCGCCTCAGTTATTAATAGCTTTTTTGCGAAACACGGAGGAGGAGTAGATACCGAAGGTAGACGTCGCCATTGGCAGTTATGATATGGAATGTCAGGAATCGCCCATCCGTAGCACATACACTACTTTCGCCTGCTAATTTTTGTCACAAGCGGAATAAATGAGGATAGGACTCCTTTAAAGCTGGGTCCGATTTACAATGCAAAATGTATGGCACCCTCATACTTTTTTTGAAGATAAAAGAAGGCATAATACTAGGATAGGACAGAGGAATTGGGGCTACTAACATGGTTTAGAGGTTAGCCTATTCAGCTAGGGCAATATGGCTAACCTAATGACCGTAACAAAATGGGCAGCTCAAAAGAACATAGTATCATTATTATTGGCTAAGAGGGTTGAGAAGATGACAGACAGAAATAAAGAAGGTTAAGAGAAAACATGAATACCAATGCAATACTTTGTTTGTTCGAACTGCCGGTTTCGGTCATTTGGGTGGCCATATTGTACTAGCCAGTTGGCTGGCCTCCGGCACATTCCGGTAGTCCCCAATCCCTCTGTTTCCAGAATGTTTGTATTCTGCCCTAGTACTATGCCTTCCTTTGTCTTCGAGAAAGTCTCGGGACTACATTGGTGGCAACGGAAAGTCGACCCGACTTTGACGTCTTTCTATCCTGATCTATACCGCTTGGGGCAAACCTTAACGGTGTGAAAGATGTGCATGTGCTACGGATGGGCGAATTCATCACATCCCATAACAGAAGTGCTGAGATCGACGTTCATCTTCGGCATCTCCCTTGCCCTTTTGTTCTGCAAGCAAGCTATTAACGGCTGGAGGGGCTGGAGGGAAATCCATGTCCAGTAAAAATGCCAAGAGTGATAAGCGACATTGTGGTCAAACATCCTCTGTAAGCTCTCCCTCCTGTTATTGGGCGACTAGCCTATCTTCGTCAAAATGCGTATATACAGAGGTAGAATGTGCAAAACGCCATTCGATAGCATCCTCTTATGCTTTGCACTTTCATTTTGTTCCCATGAGGCCCAATCGCCCCATCTGCTCAGGGTTCTACGATATCCTCACGTTTCTTGTGTGTTTTGATCGATTCGAATACTTGAATTCGTACCCCAATCATTTATTGGGCCACATTATCGTGGGAGAGGATGACTATGTAATACGCACTTGCTGCAACGACTGCTACGCTGAACTCATGGCAATAAAATAACGCACGCACTTGAATCACGATGACTGGCATGGTTAGCTCGTGCGTGCTTCTCAGAGAACTGATGGCTGACACAAGGGACTGATCAGGAGGGGCGCCGGGGACGATGCTCGGCAGAAGGGGGAGAGGACTGTGCAATACTTCGTTTGCTCGATCTGCCGGTTTCAGTGACTTGGTTATCCATATTGTACTAGCTGGTTGGCCGGCCTCAGGGTTGTGCCAGCAGCGACCAGGCCCTCCGTTTCCAGAATACATATGTTCTGCCCTAGTACTATACCTTCTTTCACCTTCAAGGAATTTTCGAGACGCTACAAATACTACCTCTAATCCTCAAATATATGACCTACAAAGTGACCTCTTCTTCAAATTTGTAAAATCAAACATGTGTAATTACTGGCTAGGTTTGCCGCCCTTCCATCCAACGTGACACGCAGCAGACAGACTAGCAAAATTAATTTTTATCTGTCATATGCACAAAAATATCTCAAAGCCTATATAACTACAAGGTAAGTGCATTTGCTGCAATGCTGCGTTTGTACTGATAAACAAAAGACAAAATCGCAACCTTGAAGGCAGTACAATTTGCAAGGACTCTTTAGGGTTTGACGCTTCTTGTCGAAATATTTAGTGCGTACAGTCTATAGTGATTTTTGCTCTACAGTACCATCCGACTACAATTCTCGTTTGTCTTAAACAGTTTGTATGCACAATAAACGCAGGTACTAATAGTAGATAATGTGAATCGTGTTTGACTATAATTTTCTTGCCAAGTTGTCTGGTTGCACACTGAAAATGTAGCTTAGCTGACTGTTATCTTGGCTGGAAATTGACAAAGTTGGTTCTCGTGTGGCGCATATATGTGCATGAATAGGTGTGCAGATGTATTTTATTGTCTGAATCTTATGAATAGGTACGCTCCTTCACTGCATTCTAGTGCTTCCCTTAACATTATGAGTAGCATAAGACTTTCGTTTTTGAATGCTAGGTTTACTAGCTTAGAAGGACAAGTATGCAAGTTTTGGGCAGCTTTGGTGATTGCATAAAGGAACGAAATGCCCTGCTGTTAGATTATTGTAACGATGCCCTAAAAGTACTTTACCTGCTGGAGCTCCAAACATTTCAACCTTTTTCGATTTTTCTAAGAATCGAAAAGCTGTTTCCTTCCTAACCTATGATTGACTCCAATAATTGGCGCCACTTCAGAAGTCACTGATTTCTAGATAAAACTTAACGCTTACGCAGCTTCTAGGTAATGTTTAATCGTTCCACATTACTATGATAACAATTGTGCTTTAATAACTTTGCTTTCCATTTATTTGTTTATTTTTTGAAGATGAAATGTTTGCGAGCGCATGAGTTTGATTCATATGGCGGTTATATTTAGCACATTAATTCAACTTCAGTGCTACTTTTTGCAAATCAATGAGTTAGGTATTTAAGGCCGCCTTTTCAGTCAACTGCAAAACGCTAATTGTTGCCTTAGTAAGGGTTGCTGCCACACGGCACATTTTGCTGTTAAACGCGTTAGGGTGATGACTAGGAGAGGGCTCCGTAACGTCAGTACCGCTCTTGAGTTTTCAGGTTCTTCAGAAGCACAAAAGGCCTTGGTAAAGATAATTAACAAATAGGGGCCAGTGAGCTGGAATTACTTACAAACTCATCTTAGCAATCTATCAAAAATAGCACTATACTTTGTAGAGAAAAGAGGAATGGCAGAGTACAGTGAGTTTGCATGTTTTGCCTAATCGCAATATGGCGCTTCTCATCGTCACTTTGTCTTACCGAAATAAACTAACTAAGTAATAGTTTGTGTAAACGTTAATACACAATAATGAATAGCCTTTACTTTACAGGAAGGCAAACATCAATGCAAACTGGTGAGCTTATAGGCTCTCTCCAGAGTTTGGCACAGTATTTGCCACAATATGGACAGCGGTTCCTAAATGAACGAATCAGCAGTAATGATAAAAACAGAAGACTATCTTTAATTACACCTTTTTTCATTGAAAAATCTGTTAATAAGTTACTCCTAATGCATTTTGATCGCACATTAGCAAAACGTGCTTCAGAATGTTTAAATGCAGGATATCTTGGTGACAATACACATACAGAGGCTAAAGATACTAACTGACGATCCATAATCTCACAAGCCATAAATGAATAACATCCAAGATGTGTAATTACGAAAAATCATTGACGGCTCCCGCTTAAAAGTTATTTTAAAATATTTCCTCGGGAAGACATATGTCGCCGTTTTCCTAGCTTCGTGCATGACAAACCTGATTGGTGCTTTACTGCATCTTTGCATTTCAAAACTTTGGCTTTTTTGTATCTAAAACACACAAGAACGACTTGAAGTGCTCTTAAATCATTTCCGTACTTTGCATCTTAAGATGCAAAGGAGCAGAAAGAACGAATGAACAATTTGCAACTCAAATTGCGGGATTTGTCGGTGGAAGTGGAGCGGTTGACTGCTCGACTACGCGCATTGGAAAGGTGCGAGGCGAGATTTAAAACGGAACCCAATTTCCCCTCGGCAAGTTCCTACTCCTTTTCCCCATTGCGCGCTCATCCTTTCCAGTTCATTCTTTTGATGCCAGGAGGGCATGGAAACCACAAATGCATAACCTCATAGTACACCTTGTTACTATAACCCAGATTGATCCACATGAGAACTCCATTCCAATGCTCCTGTAGAGTCTAGGTGTGTCTGTCTGTGTTGCCTTTCAATACAGCTTATTTGAAATTTTGGATGATGATCCGCTGAGATATAATCTGCATTGAGACGACTTCACCTATTGCCCCCACCCTTTTCATTGTTCCAGGTAAAGGATATTGAAGAAGTGCAACTAAACATTCGAAAGCTCCGGAGGGCGCACAATTAGATTCTTGTAAGATTAGCTACTTCCAAAGCCTTTTGATGCCCTACACTTGATATGAGTGGGCAATTCAAGAATCCTTGCTCAATGCTACACAAAACTTGGGGCCACTGGTAATTACATCTTCAAAAAAGTAACACCTCTGACAACCACCATGGGCAGTGGGAAACGCATGAATGCCAAGAGCATTATCTCAGAATCATGTTTTGTCTTTTTCAGGAATGAATTATAAAGTCAAGACCCAAATGCACGTCATTAAGCGATGCATTTCTGAACGAGCCTTTTGTAGTCTACAGAAATAATACATTTTGCTGTAATAAATTGCGTTACAAGAGCTTTCCCAAACCACATCAACCTCACCCACAGCAAACGGTATCCTTCACCCCTTTGTTACTGTTTAATGATGAAAAACATAAGAGAAGCCAGAATTAGGTGGAACCATGAACCACTTTATGGAATATTAGCATAGCACGCTATTCTACTGAAACAAAAATTGTTTTACCACCGGAATTTCAAAAGGTCATGCCAAAGAAGGAGACCGAAACCGATTGTTTGCTGGTGCTAGTCATCGAATGTAGACATGATACTGATATAAAGACTTTCGTTTGCATTCGGATGGATGTTCTGCACTAAGAGGACGGAGGAGTGTATCACTAAAATGAAAGAGGACAATGGAGAGTATGCGAATCCACTGTTGGTAAAGTGCAACAGTAGAGACATCAAAAATGAATGTAGTGTAGACTTCGTGCATAGGATCGCAACATTTACCGACGGCGGTTGAGCTCTGCTGTTCCATGAGAGACTTGCCTAAAAAGTAACCCAATTTCTACTGGCACCGGTCAATCAATGGCGAATAAAACATGTGGAGAGCAATTTATCGCCATCCATGGTTAAATGTGACAGTCTAAGAGGTGATTTAAGTGGCTCAAGTTGACCTCAGTAAGTGTCGGCTGTGCAAACAGTGGTGAGTTTTGTTAACACAAGATGGGGTAAAAGGAGATGCGACCCAAATCTCATTTATTAACCAAGTAAGAGCAATCCGCCCGCGCATCGAATGTTTTTAGTGCAATTTTGCGAAGTTAGAGGAAGCATGAAAAGGATGGAGTTACATGCCGTAACTTGATAGACAAATTCACACTAAGCGCGATCATCCATCTATGACTGCGTTCTGTGCAACGCCACTTAAGTGGCTCCCTTCTATTGCTGATGGTTACACTTCACACAGGATTGACGATGACTACCCTACGCTACCTGATCAGTGGCAGGAGGCTCCAAGACCAGCGCATGATAACACCACGCATTGTCATTGTGTGGCATATCATGTAATTGACTGCGCTAACTCAAATGATGGCAAAATTTGAATGCCAAAAAATACATTCTATCCGACACAAAGCACCCACTGGATTGGTTTGAACAGGGTCATGTTGATGTCTGAATGAGAACTAGATGAAAAAGAGGGCCGTAAAATGAGGAGATTTACGCCTACTAGAAATGGTTAATCAAGTCATCTAGTGGACTGCTGAGGGGGAAAGAGCACTCACTCCAAATCCGGCAGGGACTAAAAACGCATGCAGAAACACTTTCAAATTGGAACAGCAAAGGAAGCGTCCAATGAGGGAATGCAGAATGAGTTGCCTACAGACCCTGATTTATCGCTATGGCCGCAAATCAACGAGGGACAAAACGAGAAGTGGGCTTACTAATGCTTTCACCTTTGTTGTGTTAAGTAGAAAATTGGACTGGCTGAAATAATGTCGAAACGCGACAAAATAAATGTGCACGCAAGTGAATTTAAAAACAACCTACAGAGGATGCGACACCGGATTCGACCAAGGTTGGACTAGCAGTTTCGATAACGACGTGAATGCAACCTCCTCGATTCCGGTTACTACAAAAAAAAAGACAAAGAGAAATTGAGGAAACCTCAAACTGCCATTATTTTGTCAGAAATAAGGTGATAAAGTGCGAAAGCATTGTGATAAATAAAAAGGTAGGCAAATAACATACGGGGTGGGAGAGCTGGGCACTACCAAGCAAAATGACAAGTAGTTTAGACAAGCTGAATGACTTTCCTGAAAACGAGAACGCTAATTCCTAACTCACGAGAGCTCGGAATTGGTGACAAAAAACCGCCTCGATAATGCGAATATTGCTAAAAGAAAGAATTAGTAGGGGCTAAAAAAAACAAACTAGTCAAGAATTTTACACACATGATCAGCATATGCCTCGAGACTGTGAACTCCTTTAAAATGGTGGACTAAGGCTAAAAACACAAACGCAACGATAAGACTTCGCGCCTTCAGGACAGCCGAAGATCTCTGCATACCAGAAGTTTCAAGTTATGATTAATATCTTGACATTTCGGAAAACCTCGCTAGCCCTCAGCCCTTCCCAACCCGCACAGGCAGACACTCGAAGGCGAGGTCAATCAGGTGCTAGTAAGTACGCGCAACTGAGATCAAGGCTGCAGAGATACACGTTGTGTACACACTGACTCCACCCCCTTCCCTACTACGTCAGTGACAAAGCTACCCTCACTGACGTCGTTACCTCGCGCACACAAATGTCAGGTTATGCGCATTGATAACTCCATTTATAGCACACGACGATCAAAAGTTGCTTAGAAAATAGAACATGTTCCAATCGCATCCATCTGATTCAATTGATCCTGAGGGATAACAGATGCACGTCAATGCCCGTACACATGCAAAAAATGCATCTTAAGCTTCTCTACAAGTTTCAACTATTCGCGACATGATACGCCACAAATCACATAAATTTATTTGCCCATCGAATGAATTGAAGCCTTAATCAGACTAAGAAATAAATTAAATAACAGTCATACCCGTACCCTTGGAACCGATGGACCATTCGATGGAACGCAAAGGGTGGCCTTCTCGCCAGTGGAATGGTCTTAAGGAAAGCGCGGAAAAAATAGTGAAATTGCAACTAAGGGAGACGAAGTAGCAACGTTTTCCCGTATGCAGTGAAACACCAGTCTTCGAAACAATAAAGGTCACTGATGTGAGGAAACGACTGACCAATTGAATGCGAACGTTGATAGGGCCACCGTAATGGCAAAAAAATCACTATGCATTACCGCTTTCATCCATAGACACGAAGAGGTATCAAACACCAATGCAATCCAGTAAGTTAATTTAAGTAATGCAACAACTCCGATTTGTCAACCTACGCCGTAATCTGCAAGTTCTTCGATCTATTGAATTGACTTCGTTACCCTAAGGAGAAGTAAAGAGAAAGGAAAAGTCAATACGTTGCAAAAGCAAAAGGAATTTTACGACGCTAAGGTATTCCGACTGCCACCCACAAAGCAATCATGATCCACTGAAAAGCTACCATTATTGGTGCCTACCAAAGAAAAAGCAGATATTTTGACTGAATAAATGCAACCCACACCACTAACACCTCACTTATTTCATGCGCAAGGCAAAAGTTCAAGACCGCTTGCTAACAAGTATCCCTTTCCCTCAACTTCTTCCTCAATTATGTTCGACCTCTGACATTCATCCACAATTCTATAGGTTTAGCTTAAATATCCAGTGCGATTGGCAATGCGTGTGCGCAGTAAGTGTGTTTTCTCGGCAATAAAATACAAGGCTGGCAGTTGATGAAGTCAGACAATACGACCACATCACGAACCCAATCGTCGCGCAAACCACAGGCGCGCCGCCCTGCTCCTCTAAAAACAGAGATGAATAGGCAGCGAATCACAATGAGGAAACAGGGCATGGTCACCACAGCAAGCATTGTGTGAGTGCCACCCACTTACGATGTACGCATTTCTTCTAGAAAAGGTGGGGACAGTTAACAACTCGATAGCACTCATCACAAAATTGGGGCCCTACTTGCGTGAGGCCAACGACACATAATAAAAGTCCGACTTAAACTGTGGATACTAGGAGTTATTCCATGCATACTAAAACAAAGCAAACATTTAGTATTCCGAGACTCACCATACGCGATAACCTTGCGAATGGGCTGAAAATGAGAGGAACGCCATGAATGTCTGGACAAAGCCACTGATTTAAGACATCCATCAGCAGAATGCTACATTAAAAGCTACCACCAAATAGTTTTAGGGGCATCAGTTCACTTTTGCAGGCGCAAACTAACAGCATCTGATGTCGTCCCGCGTGTATCAATACTTAATCTTAACGAGTTGAAACCAACACAGAAGTTCATCACAATACCATTATTGAAGCAGATCCTCAGCGCTGTTGGACATTTCACTTATTCAATTATGCTACAACGAAGTGAGCAGAGTAAGTCACTCAAATGCGCTTGCGCCATGTTGTGTCAAGCACTGTATCGCATTTCAGCATCCCGTACCGTCGCCTTCACCGCATTCGTTACTTTACATTGATGCACAAATTCACACGACGGGAATAATCGCCGTGGCAGGATTACTTGCAAAACAACCAATGATACATGCGTCACACCTCAGACAGAAAATGGAAGCATGAAACTCGCTTCTCGTCCCAAATGAGGCAGGAAACAAACAATCCCAATGGAATGACACGTTTTATGAATAGTGGGANCGCAAGCCACAGGCGCGCCGCCCTGCTCCTCTAAAAACAGAGATGAATAGGCAGCGAATCACAATGAGGAAACAGGGCATGGTCACCACAGCAAGCATTGTGTGAGTGCCACCCACTTACGATGTACGCATTTCTTCTAGAAAAGGTGGGGACAGTTAACAACTCGATAGCACTCATCACAAAATTGGGGCCCTACTTGCGTGAGGCCAACGACACATAATAAAAGTCCGACTTAAACTGTGGATACTAGGAGTTATTCCATGCATATTGTGGATACTAGGAGTTATTCCATGCATACTAAAACAAAGCAAACATTTAGTATTCCGAGACTCACCATACGCGATAACCTTGCGAATGGGCTGAAAATGAGAGGAACGCCATGAATGTTTGGACAAAGCCACTGATTTAAGACATCCATCAGCAGAATGCTACATTAAAAGCTACCACCAAATAGTTTTAGGGGCATCAGTTCACTTTTGCAGGCGCAAACTAACAGCATCTGATGTCGTCCCGCGTGTATCAATACTTAATCTTAACGAGTTGAAACCAACACAGAAGTTCATCACAATACCATTATTGAAGCAGATCCTCAGCGCTGTTGGACATTTCACTTATTCAATTATGCTACAACGAAGTGAGCAGAGTTGTCACTCAAATGCGCTTGCGCCATGTTGTGTCAAGCACTGTATCGCATTTCAGCATCCCGTACCGTCGCCTTCACCGCATTCGTTACTTTACATTGATGCACAAATTCACACGACGGGAATAATCGCCGTGGCAGGATTACTTGCAAAACAACCAATGATACATGCGTCACACCTCAGACAGAAAATGGAAGCATGAAACTCGCTTCTCGTCCCAAATGAGGCAGGAAACAAACAATCCCAATGGAATGACACGTTTTATGAATAGTGGGAAAAGGAGGTGCACGACAAGTTGAGAGTCTTCGATCCTCACTATCATCGTTTGAATAGCGCTCGTCTCGTAAGAGAGAACGTTCTGCACAACCAAACCTTGTGACGACATTGACATAAGTCGCTTCAGTTTTAAAAATGAAAATTTTCTTGGAAGTGACAAATCAACGACGAATGATTTGTTACCAGAAACACATTTTGTAAACGCATAGTTCGCCTTCTCGAGGTGCTATAGCACAAGCATTACGAAAAGATTCTAAGCCTCCCGAAATTCAGGGCATACCTCCAGCTCTAGACCAAATCTCCTGTTCGATTTTCCAGGGTCCCTTCCGCCCTTCCTGATATGCTCCAAGTGCATGGACATACACCGGAAGGTCAAGGCCAATCATTCACTGTAAGCACGCGTAACTCAAGTCACCGAGACAGGGGCACATAAGGCAGCCTCTCTGTGGCCATCAAGCACGCTAGTAATAATCCTGTACTGAAGTCGTTACCCGTAGTTAACTGGCTGGTGGGTTCGATAGGATCCAGGACACACGTACATGCAAGAGAGGTTATGAGGATGAATGTGTGAATTCATAACTCAATGATGATTGTGCTGGACTAGAGTTCCTATGCTTTAACAACTTTACAAGCATATGAGACTTCAGAATGAGGAATTTCGCTAAGAACACAATGGGGAGTGCGTGCCGATTAACTGACGCATGTCAGCCTATGTCTACATGCATCCAGTCAAATGCATATTAAACGTCTCGACAGGTCTTAGGGCTTCGCAATCGGATGCACCATAAACCACACGAACTTAGTCGATCATCTCATAAACAGCAACCTTTATCAGGGGGATAAATTAAACAATAGAAATACCTTTTCGGATTGGACCAATATGCTCTTCGGAGGATTCAATGTATTCGTCTTAAAGAAAGCATAGTGGAGAATATGAAATGACGGTTGGAGAGGGACAATATCATCGTTTGCCTACAATGTTGGCATGCTATTGTGCTCAGCTCAAAAAGGTCAACACTCCAAGAATAGGGTTAACCAATGAAACATTACCGCCTTCATCCAGAGGATGAAACACCAAACAGTAATGCACTTCTGGACATTAACGTGGCTTACACAACTATCCCAAGCAGCCAACTTACCACGTGCTCTTTCAACTGCCGGCGAAGTTTCGTCATCGTCATAAGCATCATCCTAAAAGCAACCAAATGAAGTATGGTTACGTTGGAAAGTCAAGACGCATTCCACCATGCCGAGGTGTACGTCCTTCCTCCCACAAGACTGTCATGGTCCAGTGACAAACTAACACTGGTGTTACATGACACAGGAGTCATAACAATCTCGAGCTCAAGGCAAAAGTTCAAGACCGCTTGCTAACATCAAGGCAAAAGTTCAAGACCGCTTGCTAACAAGTATCCCTTTCCCTCAACTTCTTCCTCAATTATTTTCGACCTCTGACATTCATCCACAATTCTATAGGTTTAGCT
>LWMK02000218.1:80266-108674 GCA_001693075.2 Taenia saginata | reverse complement strand
CTCATATGGTTAATAGGCGTAATGCATCCTCATTTATGCTGACAGCCGTTGCCTCTACGGCCTCTTTGGATGGAAGAAAACACCACGAGTCCTGTCAGCCTTGAGAACTCACTGTTGCCGAATGCGTAAAGCAGCTAAATCGCGTCCTAACTACACTAAATCACCTCGAAGTACGAGATTGAGAAGATTGTACGACGATGCTTTCCTCCATTTGTTCATAATGTCGTACTTCTCGAGCAGACTTGACTTCCTGCGGTGTGGTCATTTTCACCAAGGCACTGCATCGTCGCTCCCCACCAACTCGTTGCAGAATCGCGTCTACGCTTGCAACTTTACCGTGGAGAAGTGCTCTTTGAAGGTCAGCTGCGTAGCCGCATGAAGGAACACGGAATCCCTCCAGCCCCCTTCTCCTCACTCGATGTATCCTCCTCGCCTCATCCTCTAACCTCTAATTGCCGCCTACGCACCTGCCTCCATTACCCCGAGAGTTGACAGGTCTGCAAACCAGTGTTGCAGTTGGGACGCAGCTTTGCCGAATTAAATTCTACCTGGCAGTAGATGTAACGTTCTGCCGCGGTCCTGACGCGTCAAGGCAGACAGACTCGCAAGCAGGTGTGTCTGCATGGTAGGCCGTAGGGATCACTCCTCCTTCTCGACACAATGGAAGAGGCAAAATAGATCTACTGATTCCCTTCGTCAAGTGTCGCCTTCACTCAATGCGTCTGTTACTGTTACCCTGAAATAAAGCATAACGAAGTGAATGCAACTTTTAAGCAGACCTTTCTACTCATTTCGTCCCACATCCGCAGACAAAGTAGTGGTTACCACTTTAAGATTATTGCTCGTGTGTGTTGGAGGAGAATACACACAGACCACTTGTTGCTGCCCATCTGGCTATTTCATTAATTGGGACCTCCTGTGCCCCTACACTCCACCTCCACCAAACAGCACTGACCTCTGTCCTCCAACAGTTATCGTGACTAGTACCTCTCTAATCCAGTCACAATGGCCTCAGCCCATTACGAAATATGAGGAAGCTCTACACCTTACCACACATTTGGGCAGTCTCTTAAGCAGTTGCCTTCCTATGCCTTCCTGTCTTCCTCACTACCGCACCAACCATCGCTGCGTTTAATTCCTCCCACTACTTCTTTCCAGACATTTGATTCCACTTCACTTCTTACCTTAAAACCCAAGGTAGGCATTACTATTTCACTAGTCCGTTGATTTAAACAGCATACCTGTCCGTGGAAAACATATCAGCCCAATTGCCTACCTGTTTGACTTGGGTAAAATGGACACCAATAAATGGGAAAAAAGTTGCACATTTAACGACTCGATTCTTGCTGCGCTATTTGCCAGCATCCTTTTAGCACCGATGTACAAAGTCATTTTTACACAAATAACTCACATCTTTGTATACAATCCACAAACGAGGGGAACGCCCCACCAGCCTACCACCCCTTCGCACCCACCACCGCTCAAATAACGATGGTGGAATTAAATTACAACAGCTGCCACTTATACCATTTCTATTGGCCAGTTCTTGTGGCGGTTTGACCAATCAGTACGATGCGCTACCAAGGTTCAGCCAATAGCTGCACTCACAGTGACTTTTGGGCTTGCATTTAACAAAAAGTTCATTAAGATACTGCGTCTTTTCACGTAAAGGCAATTGCGATGCTACTTATTTTCAAGTTAAGTGGAACGAAGCGGGTGGGCAAGTTTGCCTTGCTCTTACTCCCATCGCGTAGCATATAAAGATTTACAAAATGTGATTTATTACTAAATACCGCGCACTCTTTTCCGTGTCCGAGTATAAGTGCTAGGGTAAGCTTGATTTCTGATTCTGCCCCATCAGACCATCTTATTGCATACGCGAAGGTTTGAGCCTTCTAATTCACTCAAAATTTGGTTTGACTGTGTCGGTAGTAAAGACGTGATCTGATGCACAGTGAAAGGTTTTGGCAAGATGCTTTTTTTCCTAAACGTTAAATGTTTAGTGCAATAACGTTTGACTGTTGAATTGTTATGGTGCTAAGCACGGCACCTTGATGCCGTAGGCATGTTAAACCCAGTCACCAATCATTCATACCGAATAGTTCACACAGAAGTAGTAAAATCCCAGTCAATCCGACGACAGATGCTTCCTCCACTTGTTGAAAGTCGGGTGAAGGGAAAAATATGGTGAAGGAGAGAGCAGAATAGATGAACAGTAGCAATCAGAGTAGATGAGTACGAAAAGTGAGGTATAAGGGTATTGTAGAGTTATTGTAAAGTGGACGGTAAAGCCTAAGAGTGGCAAAAACACATGCAAGGAACCTGAATTTTAGTTAAATGGTGGGAAAGTGGAAGAGGAGAAAGTAAGAATCGTGATTGGAAGAGATAGCAGCAACACACCTCAAATGAGAGAATCTTGACGTCGCAAAATGAGACAGACAGAGTGAAAGCTGGCGGTAAGTGGAATCGTAGATTAGTTTAACGTGTCTTCCAAAATCGTGATCATTTCTGCAAAACAAACGATTATTCTGGATGATATGCAGAGCATGCTTTTATTTTTTCCTACCAAGCTTTCTTATTGTACAGTAGTTAAACGCATCCACTAAGCTCTAGAAGACTGTCATTGCTGTAGTTAAGTCATTTTTCCGACAATTTTTCATTATTTCGCCAAAAATGGAAGTGGAGTGAGTGGTGCGTTGGTGACACCCATGCTGTCTGAGTGTTAGGAATTGACATCGTGCCATGTGCCACAGTGGAAGCAGATGGCAGCGACCAACGGATAGGTTTGACAAGTCTGTTGGATTTTGACGGGCTGAGCCTTCCCGGTGTGAACTGATTAAATTGCTGATTTGCATGGACCGGTAGCCGAGAGTGTGTGTGTGGGTGTTTCCTTGACAAGCGGTTTCGAAATTTTTCATTCGACATGCGTCATCTGTTAAGCTGGTCTCAAGCACAGCCACCGCCTGACCTTGATTAACCATAAAAAATGGTTGGTGGACTGCGACAGAATCTAACCAATGGGAATGCAAAAAGTGATTGATAAAATGATTTGATCTGTGATGCGATAACCACCCTGACAGTAGAACAGAGAAGAAGTTGAGACGAGGCGATGGATAGTTGTCTCAGGCGTCTTCGTTATGATTTGCTGGCAGAGTTGTAAGTTGAGCATAGAAAAGATTATTTTATTGTGGTGCTGGCAGTTTAGAGAAAGACGGGGGATCCACCGAGGAGAAGGACGCCTTGAATGCGTATGTGGAGCAGCTGAAGGTGTCAAATTCCCCAGATCTGGACGGAGAGAAGAATTCAAAGGATGGAATAATTGATGCCTTGGAAAACTATTTGGCAGAACAGCGCAACGCCAAGAGCAAAGCTCTAAATGCTGATAAAGCAAAACAGCAAATGGATGCACTCATCCAGAGCATTGCTAACATTTCGATCAAGGTTGCTATGCTTGAAGATACCCACTGTTCGCTGGATAGAACTGCAGTATGTGTTTATCAATGATATTCTGAGTATTGCAATTTTATTTAGCCGCCACACCTATTTCTCTCGCTGTTTCTCTCTTTCCTACTGTCCTAACATTTTTTTTTGCTTTACATTTCCTAGGCTTTACGGGGTGCCATGGCGAAACAAATGCCGGTGGAAAATATTCTCCGTGAGGTTACCTCATTGATAAAGGAGGAGAAACATCCTCAGACTCAACTTGAAATGCCAACGGAATCATCCGATCAACTCAACAAGGTCAAGCTTATAAACTATTGTTTCATTTTTTTATAAAAGTACTAGATCTTGCAGTGATAGGAAATCATCCACTCCCCAAAAGCTCCAAATTTTCAAGAGTAGGTAGCCCAAATTCTTAAATTTTGACCAGTGATTGATCTGCAATGATTTTCCCCACTTATTCAATGTCTAACATGATCTCCTTTAATGCAGCTGCAATGTCAGGCTGTTAAAAGGTGCTGAACGTCTGTGGAAAAGTTGAGTTGAGACATGCAGTCTAAACTGCTTCCACACAATCACACAGACTGGAGTTTAGTGTAAACCCGCCGGATATCTCTATGCCAGTCAGTAGTTTCATCTTTGGCCAATGTGAGGTACTGATTAATGTCTGACGTCACAAGTTGGATGGATGCATTCCGTGGGTGACTGAGTTGCTGTGGAATTAGAAGGATGACAGTCCCGTTTTTTGTGACCCTATCATTTTCCTCCCCATCATCTTGTTCCTTCTAAGCCCCTTCCTCCTACGATATCCACAAGTAGCCTAATTTTAACCCTCAACCAGACAATTTGTTAAACAATCTCGTAGTTGAGGTGAGCACACAAGGTCACCTAATCCTACTTTCTGTTTCCTTATATTTCATGTAGATAATAAGATGCCAAGCATCAAAAATCGTCAGTCTAAACAAGACAACTAACAACCTTCGAACTGTCCGAACAGCCTTACAAAATAGGCACGTTGATATCTCGTCCGCGTTCAGTTCTCTTCGTCAAGACGTGGCCACTGCTGCGGCAGAGATCAAGGCGTCACTGAGTCGAACCTTCAATAAGGCTCTGACGAAGGTGGAGGCGAGTGAACAAATTCTCCAAAATAAGTTGGAGGACTTGAACCTTGATATGGAGCGGCTAAAAGATTTCCTGCCATCCGTAAACAAAGTGCTTTTAGCACTTGATGACAAAGAGGTGCGTTTTGGTACTCCCTTACTTCTCCCTTTAACTCCATCTTCTGATTGTGGTTTACTAAAAACTACAATAATCAACGCACGTTTTTATCTTTGGATTGAAGCATGGTGTTATTAATTTTTAGACATATTTTGAGTCCATTGTTGGATTTTGGAGAGCGGTCTCCGACGGTACGGAGATGGCACACGCAACAGAGGAAGCATTTTTGCATTTGAAAATGAAGAAATATGTTGTCTCGAAAGAGGAGGTAGCACAGGTAAATCTGCTAGTTGGCACCGCTTAAAATCCACTTAGTGAGCCTGTAGCACTGTTCGACTTTTGTCCTTGTCACTTGGAGAGTAGCGCTGAGAGGGTCCAGGAATATAGTAGAAGGTAAAACCCTCCTGTTCTCCATCGTCACACACATTAGTCTCGTTTCTGTTAACCACGATTTTGTCGTAGGGACTTTATTCGCCAAAGATCAAAGTGTAGATTGTTTTGTGCATGCTTCAGTTGAGCGATACCCTAAACAACTTCGACTTGGTCTTGCCAGGGGAGAAGGCCGGTCGCGGAGGTTAGGAGTCTCTGCAATTAGGGTAAGTACTTTAAGTTCTTTGTAGCAGTTGTATTCTAAGGTGGCCTAATAGGTAGGTAAGTGGTGTTTTTCACTAGAGTTGGACGAAGTATTTTGCTTCAACCTGTAGGAACCTCTAAGATGCACACTGCAATAAGCGTTAGTCCCTGTCGGTGAGGTAGAGCATGGTGGATATGACTTGGTGCCGCCTGCCTCGCAGGCAGAAGTTAAGCCAGTTGCAGCATTGTAAATGGAATTGTCACCTAGTCAAATGCCAAACAGCTGCATCTTACACCGCGACTGAGCTACAAAGGATCCTTTGCTATGATAACCCCCAAAAGAAGTTGACTGTTTCGTCTGAAGTGCTGATAAGACCTTGCAAGGAGCCTTCTCNTTTCGTCTGAAGGGCTGATAAGAACTTGCAAGGAGCCTTCTTAATTTACTTGAAATTTCTGTCATAAGAGGAGGCAGTACAAACTCATTTGTCTACCTCGTGCAAATGAGGTGTGCGGAGAACAGATGAGGATGACTTTGATGCACAGTTTTGCATGTTTTTAAAAATTTGGATTTAGAATATGGTGTCGAATGAAGCATCTGCTAGTGCAACGACAGCTTCTATTCATCTCTTGTACTATAGTTACCGAACCAGATCTCATTAATTCCCCAAATGCTCTTTCCAAGAAAAATATCTGTTCCCCACAAACATTATTTTTCTGTAAATTACCAGAAAAAGATCTGGTCCCACAAACATTATTTTTCTGAGTTTGCATGGGCATAAAAAGAGTATTTGACTAAAGTGAATTCTATTAAAAACCACTTTTGCCTTTGTGTCTGATTTTGCAGCGTTGAAAGTGGCATTAGTCACTACAATACGTCGTGAAAAGCATAATCTCTTGAGCCACCTCATTGGTCAAACCACCTAGAAATCCAACAACGTGATTGGTCGACGCAAGGTGATGAGCGTCAATCGGTTCACAGGCAGTAAATCAACTTTATTCAAGCATATACCTATCACCTTACTGGATTTCACAGAGTGCTCCGAGCCACTGATACATGCACAAGAACACATCACGAGAGTGTAAGTAGGATGAAGGGCTAGGTGACCCTTTAAAACACCTAAACACAAAGGTTCATTTCGGTATTATAAAGTTGGCAAATACAGGAGAACTGGCGTAATCAGCAAGATGCGTGCCCCACTTTCCTTACAGCTTTCTTACGACGGAGCACACCACGACTATGGATGGTTCGCTCAGATGCAAGTAGTCTCGAGGACCCACAGGTAGCTTGTGGTGGTGTGCCTAGAAGTGTCCGCATCATCCCACAACAAGACCGCTCCTTCGTTACCATTGCAACCATATAGGCCGTCCCTACTGCTGCTGCTGCAGCTTCAAATTGTCATGTGATGAGCGTGAGTGCAGTGAGCATCGGAGGTGATACAATGTTCAGCCTGTAGGAGTGAAAAGTCATTGAGGTGTCATAGTGTCGAAATTGTCACTGATGCATATACCGACTCACAGTGTATCAGATTTTGGACCACTCCTTTTGCAGGGAATGGCGAACATCATGCAAAAGACCGAGTGAAACCGTGTAGGAGTATAGAGGATGCGCTAGAGCTGATCACACCATCGGCATCAATTTTCCATCCGGAAGTGATGCCCTTATTCGCATGACGAAAAAGCCAACCCCTTAGTCGAACGCTCATTTTCCTCCATCTGCCATAGGAAAAAGTGCTACTTGGGGCCTCCTTGATCCATTTGGCCGAAACATCAACCAGGGGTTGTATTGAATGATACGCAGAGCATTGGAAGCATGGTTCACTGCAAAGACTACTTAAAGTGCAATGACAGCGCCTGCTCAGTGGCTCATTGGTAGGGAAACCCACATCTACTTACCTGGTAACTGCAAGTCAAAATGCGAAGTTGGAGGTGCGGATGCACTTAAATGCTGCAATTCACGTCTCGCATGTCGTCTTGCACGTAATACTCATGAGGCTTTCATTGAAATCGTCTACCCTATTAATGAAATAGGGTACATGGTTTCTGACTGACGATGGCACTAGATCTCCACTCCCCATACACCACTGCCCATTTGCTCATTTGCTTTGTTGCATTCCTGAGCTGCCACCTCTAATTGCGCATACTATACGAAGAAGCTGCTAAAGAACTGAAGTGGTGTTGAAGAGCATGTGAGAATGGCTGCTGTCCACACACCTTCTGCTTCAACCACTACTACACCCTTCGTGGGCAATAGAGTGGCATGCACCAGTTAAAACCACACAAAGTCGTAAACCGAATCCATGGAGACCTTGAATCCGACTGCAGCATGCAAAGGGTTTGGCCTGATAGCAATAAGAGGTTCCATGTATTCTTTTACCTGTTAAGGCTAGTAGTAAGCCCTCTAGCGTTAACGTGAACTCAACGTCGGCTATAAAACGAAGGATGCTCAAAAATGAAACTCTGTTGGAAATTATGAGCAAGAAGACATAGGAGAACTAAAGTGAGACAGCAAAGTACTTCCGCACTTGGTGATGCGTACTTTGATTAGGGGTGCGCGAAGAGCTGCATGATAGAGACCGTAAGGAATAGCTGGTTTGCACTTTGAACTGAATTTGGGGTGAAGCATACTCCAAGTGCTATGGATGCCCTTAGATTCACCGGTACTGTGATACTTCTGCTAAAAGCATCAAAGACACACTGATAGCCATTCTGACTTGCATCAGGCAGAAGACTTTGAATATCCTACCGATGGTCGGCATTTGCATCATTTGAATTTGTCTTGTTACCGCAAATTTGTGGCGAGTGTCAAGATCCACTAACAGGTCCCTCAAGTCCAGCATAAAACCCACTTGTGACCAGGTGTCTTGAGAAGGTAGCCAACTTCCAGTGGCATAACCATTTTAAAGAGGACAGTGTTTCGTGGATTTCTATTCCAACAACCCGAAATAAAGTCCACCAGTGCAACAATTGTAAGAAGAGACAGGAGAGCTTGTCCAGTGCCATCTGCTGCCAAAGGGTGGATGCGACATTTCCATTTGTTCAATGTTTCCTTTCCAAGGTTTTGAGGAATCAACTTCTTTATCTCTACCTAAATAAAACATCAAATGTAACCCTCACTAACGCTATCTCTATTCACAATTAGAATGATGCGTAGAGGAGTTCAATATCCACTTGCCACAAACCTTTGCTCTCCAATGTTGCATCGAGGAGTGATAGAGTGTTGCAAGAATGAGTCCACTTCATCGTCTACTAGAAGACTGACTTCGCTCAGCGTCGTTGACCAATCAAAGGAGGGGCAGGGAACCCATGCTGAAGCAGTGCAAATCTTTGTTGAGTGGTGATAAACATGACATCTGTCATTTCCATCTAGGCTGCATGCCATAAAAACGAATTCATTTTCCATATTTCCTTCCCAAGTTCTTAAGGAATCAACTTCTTTATCTCTGCTTGAATAAAGCATCAAATGCAACCCTCATTAACGCTTACTCTGTTCACAATTAGAATGATGCATGAAGGAGTTCAATATTCACTTGCCACAAATCTTTGGTCTCCAATGCTGCATGAGGGAGTAGTACAGTGTTGCAAAGGTAAGCCACTTCATCATCTACGAGAAGACTGACTTCGCTAAACTTCGTTGATAAATCAAAGGGTGGACAAAAAGACTATGCAAAAGCAGTGTAAATCCTTGTTGAGTGGTGATAAGCATGACATCTGTCATCTTCGTGTATACTACATGCCAGAAAAACGAATTCATTTTCAAAGGAGGTTTATTTTGACCATTTGTAGACTGCTAAATATACCTCTTGAGTGTGTGAGCAATTCAATACTTGCGTAGAAGGCACAAGTTATGTGTTCTGGTGTTGATGATGCCACCTACACAATGACTACTTCAGAAGCGCTTTGGTATGCTGACTCAACAAGTTGAGGGTGTCATCGCGTGCAACATTGCAGACCACCTTTCAGTGGATGAGCGGATGTGGGTGAGGTGAGCAATGGAACTCAAAACATTTTGGCATTTGCAATCACCTCATAAACATTTGCTTTGTGACAGAGTAAAATGCAAGGCGAAAGCTCATTTAAGTGTACTTACAGAGGTAGGAAGTGTACGATTCCTTCAACCTCTTGGGTGGGTTTGGGTCTCCGCCTCCCAAGTCGGTAAAGTTGATCCCTCTGCAGTAGACCAGACCAAGTCATTCAGCCTCCAGTTTATTCTACAGTGAAAAAAACTTATTGCATCCTACCCACACCTTCTGAGAATCGGCCATATCACGTTTCTAAGCGTTTTAAGGGATGAGGAGTTGGTAGAAAGATCGTTGCCAAAAAAAAACCCAACACACGACGCCGTAGCTGCATGGCACTACGTAGGAATGGTTGAGCATTAGCGTATGGAGTGGATGGAAGACTAAGTGGACAGTACACAGAACAAACGAAATGGATGGTGGTGATTGTGGTGGTATTGGTGATAACAGCAGGTTCCGATTATTCCAGTGGTGGAATGAATAATCAGTTGAGTAGCTTGATGACGCATAATAAATTTTTTGCCACAAGTTTCATGTTAAAGGATGAGCTCTTTAGCTATAACTCTATTAAAGTTTAACCAGGTGGTAGATAGAGGCAAAAATTTTAATGGACAGCCCACTCAGAATTATTTCTACACCACCTTTGCCAATGGCACTGAAATATGGCAGCAGATCCACACCCACGATGTTGGTACGATCTGACTGCATGTCACCTCATACTAGCATGCATTACAATGTCATGAAGGGAGGAACTGCAGTGCTGGTAATTAGCAGCGATCGTAATCAATGTAAAGCTTTTTACACTTCAAATGGCAAAATACCATGCTATATTGAGTTTTTTTTCCTTTTTTGCTTTATTGATGCGTTATGTGTCGCCCACTGGGTGGTGCTGCAAGCCACAATGAATGGATGCGACTGGTGCGTGGCTGCTCACATTTCGGTGGAAGACGTCAAGTAGGTATCCACTTCTAAATGCCACAAGCTACTAAATACAACTCATTCTTTGGTGTCACTTATTTAGTAGGCAGGTAGTCGAGAGATACAGTGTAATTAGATGCCAAAACGCTTGTGTGGTGAAATGTGTGGGCGCTTGAAATCAAACAGACAGTGATTTTAATAGCACAATTGCTCTACACTCTGCTGTTAGACGCATTCACTAGCTCCATGCTAGTCGTATTGCCTTTGACTCCCCTCAAATGCAAATCGGAGCATCAAGAAATTACCACTGTCCTGCTCTGCCCTCATCCCATTCCATCTCATCATATCTGCTTAGATGCCTTTTGCTCTGCTCTCACTTCCACTGGTGTAACTATTGACACGCACTGGTAATACTGAGCTAAGTCCAATGAGTTCGGCATGAAATTTGCACTTGGCCTTCTCCTCAATGTCATTGTAGAATCACTATCCTATACGCGCATTCCATGGAGCACCTCAGACATCTCATACACCTCCAACACCGCCACTCCTTGTCGATGGTAATGGTTACAGTTTATTCTAGTAAACAGACTTGCTTATGGGAGTGGCACGAGGACAGTAGTTGCCAGCGCAACTTGCCCCAACCACATTAATAAAGGAAATGGTAGTTGAAGGAGCAGAAGGGCAGAAATAGGAGAGAGAGGAGGAGGCAAATGTAGGGGACATAGGAGCATTCGGAGAGGGAAACATCAAAGACAATGAAGGAATGAAAGGGGGAACTTTGTAGGTGTTAGGATGAGGAAGGGCTCTAAGTGTTACCACGTGGCGGGTAGGTTCAGATGTAGTGAGAAACCGTTGCATGACACACCTGCTTTTCATGTCCCAGTTGAGTACATAGTGCTTTGCTCTCAAATCATCCTCGTCTACAGTTACAGAATCCACAAACATCGCCCAATCCTGAAGCATCCTCGCAATAGTAGCAGATCATAGAGTCATTTCTTTCCCAGTAGCTTATGGATTACCTATTTCCTTCTCAAACACAACAATAAGAGAGCTGTCACAATCAGCCATAGTTACATGGAAAGGGATTTGGGGATGAATGCAGGAGCAAAATAGACTATCAGAACCCTCATAGCTATTCAAGCCCCTGCAATGGACCAAGAGCATGCTAGTAAATCCTAGAAGGCTCTGTGCATTGTCTCTTATATGCCTCCCTTTAGTTCAGGAATGTAATAGGTAAACACAGATAAGGCGACAGAAAGAGAGATTGGGAGCCAGAGTGCTACATGTCAATGGCTAGTTAGTATCAAATGAATTTCTTTCTTCATTTTCTACTACTGAGGTTGGGTGGTAAATAGAGGGCTTCTGCATTCCATTCTGTGGATGGATTGCATTGAGTCGAAGTCAATTTTATGTCCTCTACTTACATGATGCAGTGATTAACCAAGTCAGCTTGCCCAAATGGATGCATTGGGAATGACTTTGGTGTATAAAGAGAGGGGGTTATCCATGAATGAGAACGTTGAGGTCTGCTGTTAGCAAGAAATAGAGATAGGCCTGAAGTGAGATGGATGGATGGATGGATGGATGGATGGGTGGGTGGGTGGATGGATGGATGGATGGATGGATGGATGGATGGATGGATGAATGAAGAGGGCTGTGTATGATAGGTGGATTAAAATTAAAGGAATTAAGAAAACGAAGACGTGATGGATTCACAATGAAGGAATTTTTTAGCCTTTATAAAATGTAGGTTAAAAAACTCTTGAAATACTATAGATAAAGAAGAGCACAATACGTGCTGTAGTAAATCATCAGGCATTCGTCATTGGGTCATAAAAATCTTCGAATAGAAGAGCAAGGCTGTTCTGCTCTTTTGTTAACACTTTGGCAAGTGATTATCAAAATACCAGACTAACTACTGTGAACCGCTTGACTTAAAATTGGCAGTCAATTCTCCTGTCAACATCAAAATCATACCCAAGGCTTAGATACCTAAAAAAAAAAACATTCACCACCTCAGCCCACTATATTCTTAATTGCCTCAATTTTTCAGTTATTTCATAGCGCGGATCAAAGGAACTTATGTAATAGTAATCATTTAAACCCTTTGCTAGACCCGAGCTTCTTCGCCTGTCTCCACGAATTGGCAGACTTCCATCAACTAAAGCATGAGGAATGCTTGGATTTTTCGCAAATGCTAGTGACGGAAACTGAGAATCGAGAGCCCTCACTAACGCAGTGTGGTTGAAGTAGTGCCATGTGATGCTAGCACACATCTTATAAACTGCTAGAGTGCAGGGACGGTATAAAAGCTTAAGCAATCATCAGAAGCTCCACTTTGTGCGTGCAACAAGGGGGAAGAATGGTTAAAGAAATGATTCCCCTGGTTGTGGACAATGGTTCGGGTATGTGCAAGGCTGGCTTCACTGGCGATGACTCCCCTTGTGCTGTCTTTCCCTCTCTTGTCGGCCGTCCTTGTGTGGAGAGTACCGTGGTCAACAGCTACGTTGGCAACCGGGCCCAATCGATGAGAGCTATCCTTGGTTTGAAACACCCCATGAAGCATGGCATCGTGATTAACTGGGATGACATGGAGAAGATTTGGCATCACATCTTCTGCAACGAATTGTGTGTGTTGCCTGGGGAGCACCCTATCCTCCTCACTGAGGCTCCACTCAACCCCAAAGCCAATCGTGAGAAGATGGCACAGATCATGTTTGAGACCTTCAATGTGCCCGCCATGTACGTGGCCAATCAGGCTGTGCTGGCACTCTTCGCTTCTGGTCGTTCTACGGGTATCGTTCTCGACTTGGGCGATGGAGTGAATGCGTGTGTACCTATTTACGAGGGCTACCCTATCCATCAAGCCATTCTGCGTCATGATTTAGCTGGTCGCGATCTCACCGACCGGCTCATGCAACTACTGAATGCACGTGGCTATGCCTTCACCACTAATGCGGAGCGTGAAATCGTGAGAGACATCAAGGAGAAGCTCTGCTACGTAGCACTTAACTTCGAGAAGGAAATGGACTCTGCTAATACTAGCTCCTCCCTAGAAAAGGCTTATGAACTTCCTGACGGTCAAGTAATCATAATTGGCAACGAACGTTTCATTTGTCCCGAGGCTCTTTTCCAGCCCATCTACATGGGTCTGGAGTACAACGGTGTTCACATAAACACCTATCACTCCATTATGCAGTGCGACCCTGACGTCAGGAAGTACCTTTTCTCAAACGTCGTCCTGTCCGGTGGCCCCACCATGCACCCTGGTTTTGTCAAGCGTTTTATTAAGGACTTCACCTCTCTAGCGCCAGCCACTACGAAGATCAAGGTCAGTGCTCATTCGGAACGCAACTACTTCACTTGGATTGGTGGATCCATTCTGGCCTCTTTGTCATCTTTTGAGCGGATGTGCATCACCAAACAGGAGTATGACGAGTCTGGGCTCGACATCGTTCACCGAAAATGCTTTTACGTTTAACCCTACCTGTCCCTGTCTTTTAGTCTCTTTTTACTTTTATTTATACTATCAATAGCATTCGCTATTATCCTTTTCTTTTTCCAAATAGATGGAAAATCTTTTTATTTGCGCATTTGAACTAGTCAAATTTGAAATCTTCCCTCCTTAACGCTAGTTTATACTTGTAGTAACATAATCCAAGGCAAACTGCGTAGGTGGATCGTAAGCTTTTGTCCCAAATTTTGCCAGAGCTAAAAAACATTAAGATGGAAGCCAATGTACCTGTGGGTGACTTCAATAGTTTATATTTAAAATGGTACTTAAATAGACAGAGTAGTAGTAGAGTCAGAACCAGTAAAATGGCCAATTCCGCGGCTCTACCCATAATGACTTGCCACATCGATACACACACAGAGATGTAGAAATACGCAAGCTAGGACAGGTGGATTCATGTGTGCGTATGTGTGCGACAAGTCATAAATAAGCAAAGATGGTGGCAAAATGTGGCGGTGGCGTTAACCCTGGAACAGATTGGAGAGTTATTGCAGTGGTCGCAGACAGTAGCTCGTGTAGCTGCAGTGTTGGGTTTGTCGGTAATATCGATTTTGATTTTATCCATACTGACACGAAGGCGTGTGAGAAGGGTGACAAGGTGGACTGGAAGTGTCTGGGGATTGCGTAAAGTGTTCCATACGTTAACAGTCGGCTTTTGTTTACTGTGGCTTCCTTAGCCACCAAATGTGAATGTAAAATGAATGAATGTCTTAGAGCTTCACCGTCCCTTTGCTCAATTATTCATTTAAATGACGAGCACGCTATGCGTCAATGTAAAACCAACTGAATTCCATTAGATATTCAATGAAGAGCAATACTATTTTAAAAATCTGACAAATGGCATTCAAAACTTGATTTGACGGAGTGATCCAAGTGAAAAACACTAGAGAAAGTAAAGTCTTCTTTGATCGTGAAATGCACTCCTAATGCCGGTGAAAGAAATGCGGATGGAGCAAAAAGAAGCAGATACCTTTAAAGAATTTTCTCCTTAAAGTTGCCTTCGGAAGAAAAATCCGCAGACTCAGCTATAGACGCCAATGGACTCATCCGATCAGCTCAACAACGCAAATTCTCAAACCCATTATCCCATCTTTTTCTCGGCTACCAATTAAATAACTTTTTACAAAGGGCCAGTAGCTTCACATTTGGTTAGCATCAGTTCTTACAGTGATGGGTAATAATCTGTCCCTAGAAAATCACATGTTTCCAAGGAAAGATGACCTGTAGGCCTGAAGGTGAGCTAGAGGTTAATCGGCTGTGATTTCTCCGTTTCGTTCCAAAGTTGTTCCGCACTCCTGCCATTCTATGTCTACCATGATCCTTCCCCAGTGTGGCTACAATGCGTGGTTGTTGGAAGTTATGAATATCTGTCCAGCTGTAGACCCAAATCATGCAATTTTCTCCTTCCTTACATTCATGTAGTCTAGGCTTCGGTGTAGACCTAATAGACAACTCCATGCTGGTTGTGTGGATGACTGCATTGATGTGGAAGTGAAAGAATGGCCACTCTCGTCTTCCTTTATCTTCTCTTTAACTTTCTCATCTTTTTAAACTTATTTTTTTCTTCTTCTTTGTCCTTACCTACTTCCTTGTCGTCTCACTACTTGTAGGGCGCCTACGAATGGCTTAGTTTTACATCTTGTACCAGACAATTAAATACATAACCTTGTTGGTGGCAGGGATTGAGGCGCTACTAAGCAGAGACTTCAATAGAGCTTTGGTTAGGGCAAAGGCAAATGATCTGATTATTTAAAGCAAAAATGAACTTCAGCCTTGAAGATGTGCAAACATGAAGTGTCTTGCGATCTGCATAACTAGCACTACTAACACTTAATGAATAAGAGGTGCGTTTTAGTGCTCGTTTAACCTCTTTCTTAACTCTACTTACCAAATGTTTTTTTCTTCTACCAATAAAGTAAATTCTCGTAAATGCATTACTTGCTCTGGTATGTTAATTTTTTGAGATTGGATTTGACACGATTTAGAATTACTCAAAAGACTCTCCAACGCTCAGGATGAGGCACACACGACGCAGGAAGCCTTGGCACATTTGAAAGTGGAGAAGTACTTTGTCTCTCCGGAGAGGCTAACATGAGTAAGTCAGTGAGTTGGTACTGCCTTCAATCCACTCAGTGAGTCTACAGGGCTGTTCAAATTAGCAGAAGATAACACTTGTCTGCCCTCCACCGTTTCTGTTAGCCACAATTTTGTCGCAAACAAATTAATTTTCTTTTCTAATGATAAAATAGTAGGTGGCTTTGCAGTGCAGTGGACAACTTCGACTTTGTCATGCAAGGGGAAGGTGCCGACCAGGGAGATGGGAGGTCTCTGCAATCGGAGAAGTCTACCCATCAGGTAGGCAAGTTGGTTACTTGGCAGTTGCTACGCTTCTAAGGTGGCCTAGTAATTTGGTGGGGCGTTCACCGCAGCTGATTGAATTGCTTCGTCTCAACTTGTGGGAACCTGTAAAATGCAGACAGCAATGGGCCTCAACCCTGGTCAGTGCAGTCGAATGTGGTGGATGTGACTTGACAAGGATCAAGTCGATTGCAATGCTGCAAGTGGGATTGTGCTTTGGTGAAGGGCCAAGCAATTGCTTCTGATACGTCGATAGAGCTAAAAAGCATCCTCTACTAGTATAGACTTCAATAACAGTTGACTGCTTCGCAGGCATGTGTCTGGTCTATAGGAGGAGATAAGACATTCTATGAAGCCTCCGACAGCCACTTGACACATCTGGTATAAGACAGCAGCTTCTCGTGTCCGGAGTTCAGTTTGCTATTTGCTTCCTCTGACAATGCGATCATGAAGACTCTTCTCAAATTCTTTTGTTCGTTACTCTCTAATAGCACAAAAATGGACATAAGCCGATGGGAGAGCCATGTCTTTATGTTTATATTGTCCAATCAAGAGCCTGGAAGTCACTACTGTCTTTCTGTTCGGGCTAATAGAGTCAACATTAGACATTATTGAGGCCTTTTTGACTGAAGAGGGAAACATTTTTACCTTTCAAATGATGTATTGTTTGATTTGCTCGAGGATTTGATCAGTCATTACCGCTGTGGGTCGTTACTAATCTTTCATATTGTTTTGTAGCCTTTCTATAGATAAGCCTTCAGTTTGCCTTTCATTTTGACTCAGCAATGAACGCGAGACTACTTATGCCCAAGCGGGCCAAAATTCCTTGGCTGCCGATCTCTACATTCTTCTGCTGTCTACTGAGAGCATCGAACACCGGATGTAATTGTGCTTCAAGCTTACACGCTTTCACTCAACATGCTTGCACTGGCCTTGACAGAATGGAAACGAAATAGTCTTCACTAACACTATTTAACGGCACTGGAAATCAGCACCTTCTACAGCTTGATAAGACATCGAAATTTGAAACCGTCTCAGTTACCTACAACATTTGCTGGGTCTCTGAAATGGAGCTAGTGTAAATTTGTGTTTGAAATTGAAGCTAACTTTATTTAAGGGTTTTATCTCATCAAGTGCTTGCAAGCCCCTTAAGTTGGTTCATTTCCCAAAGCAAGGCAACTCCTTATACAACATTCACTGTAGGCTGATGTTAAAACCCCGCTAACCCTAGTTAGCATGGCCAATTAGCTCTAAATTCTTTCTTCTTACCGAACTGCTTAACGAATTTTGTGAATAGTAGCTTTGGCACTTTCGATGATTGGACGTTTGCAATGGCAGTTGGTAGATTGTTTCCCACCTCACACTGAGTGGAAGGTGCAATGGGAGACGTACACTGCACGATGCAGTGATGTGTATCGTTGAAGAGTGAGAGAATGCCATAGAATCAGACTGATTCCCTAGCGGTTCCTTCACCTCTCCACACTTTTCTCTCGCCAGCACGCCTGATCGACACTGAGGTGGGTCTAGTTGAGGCACGGCCACACAGAGTGCCACCACCACTGAATTTCAAGGAGTGCTTCATCCACTACGAGGATGTGAATTTGGAGAATGAACTGGGAAGAGGCAACTTTGGTGTGGTCTACGCGGGTTCCATACGCAGTGTGAAGGTGGCAGTGAAGAAGAGTCTCACTGGCACAAACGACGCAGCCTTTCATGAGGAGGCGAAGGTGATGCATATCCTCTCCCATCAACGCATCGTACGCTTTCTGGGCTTCTGTTGCAACGCGCCTGACGGACACGTCCTCATTATCACTGAATTCACGCCAAACGGTGCGCTTCGAGACTACCTAAAGACTTCCGAAGGACGCAGTCTCACCTACTGACCACTCATAAGTATTACAGACCAGGTTGGTACTCACCATCACTCTCGTGCTTATCTGCCGTTGTTCAGTGCATTTCTGGCCTGAAATAACAGTCGACTTGCACAAATGATGAAATAGTTGAAGTGTTTATTTTTGGGCATGAAGTGGTTTACACCCGCACTGTTGCCCTTCTTTTAGGTGTACGGCATTAGAGGCAATGCGGGACGATTGCACCACGTCCCGCATTTCACCTGTGAAGACACCGGTTGGAGTGATGCTACATAAAGCATTAATATTTGATGACCTATAAAGACAATGTTGTTTATAATCTGACCTCCGGCTGTAAAAGGTACATTATTACTATGTGCGGTGACTGCACATTATTGATATCAAGTACATCGTTTCAGATAACTTCATGCTATACGTAGACACAGATTTAGAGATCTGAGGCTATCGAAGGAGGGATTTTGGGCAAAGCCAACAGAATCAAACAGTTAGATGATTACCAAATAAGGTGATGGCATGCGGCGCATCAGCTTTAATTTCCTTCACAAAAAAATCCTAAAAGCTTGAGCAAAGACCTGACGATTTCTGAAAGCAAGGGTTAGCTTTATGGAAAGTAGTTTTGATTTCACTCACTTTCTCCATTGAACCCAATGATGCTTTATCCGAAGTCGCACTGTACGCTAGAACAATCTATCCACTGCGAATCCATAACTCCTCTGCCTACTTTCCTGGACAAATGATCCATTCATTAAAATCGACACTCTTCATCCATCCATTCATTCATTCTACTTCAGGCCCATCTCTTTTTTTTACTTTATCATTCAATGTTTCACTGGATGGTCTACCAGATAACCTTTATTTTCTTGATCTACATTGTGGCATAATTAATGACTGCATAGTAGAAGTAGAGGAAGACTAGTAGACTAGAATCAAAGTTGACATGACCTGATCATAATATATATTTCATTCAAAGATCCGCAGCGAAATCCATTGAATGACAACACACTGTCAACATGTGGCACAGTGGTTCCTAACCCATCCTTTAATTGCTTAACCTGTGTTTCCTTATCATGAAGAAGATCAAAAGCCTATTGACCGATGTTGGCAAGGAGGGGATTGCAGTTACAATGGACTAGTGAATGTATCCAGCAACAGAGTGAACAGTAGGTAATGCTGTTTGAGTCGCTTTAACTTTGATTTCAGCGCCCGTTCCTTCCAACACACAACCGTGTAATCGGCTGACACAAGAGATGGATGTAAGCGACATTTATGGAGCTGTGCACATTGCGGTGTGGTTGACTCTTCAAAGCAGCATTACGATGTCGGTAGGTGAAGCCACGCATCTCGACCACTTTGCTGCCGAAGTAGCGATGCCGAGTGGCGAGTTATATTTAGTGCTTCGTGTACTTTTGACGCGCACACTCACACCACGTCCTTCACCGAGACGTGGGTAATGCCGCTCTACTCACAGTCATTCATTGTTGCTTCCAACTCCACCCAGTAGGCCATACATCACACATCATTAGAGTAAGCCAAGGAGAACAAAGCTTTGAGCGACAAATGAGTCTGGAAAATTGTGATAGCATGTGGTAGGTTGTTAACTACAGCCTCCATATGACACTGGTCTCCAAACCGACACATACTACTGATGAGCTACTGATTAGGTGAATTGCAGTGGCTCACCACGTATCACTGCAACGCATGTCTGTTTGAAGTGGTAAGTGGTCAGACACAACCAACGTCGGGATCGAGTAGACGCTATTCATTTTGGTGCGCAGAATTCTGCTGTCATGTGTCAGTGGCACTGAGAGCTGTCGGTCAGAAAGCTTAATGCCTTTTGTCGTTGGAAAAGGGCACGAGGCTATATCGGGGTTGGCCTAATTGTTTGTCGAAACCCCTGTCCATTGCAATGAGGTCCATTTACATCAATGCTGCTCATATCAGAACAACTTTGTTGTTTTTCGTTTCACCGCCAGTATCATTCCCTCGGATAAGAAACGGCGTATTACACCGCGTCGTAAAGAGAAGTGTGTTTTAGAGTTGCAAAGCTTTGTTGGAAAATTGGATGCCCTCTTAAGTTCAAAAGCCAATGCATCTACTTGTCGCTGTGCCAATGCATCCAAGCCATTCTCTCTTACCCTTTTCTTTACCATTTAGAGAACGACTATAATTCAATTGCAAATACCAAAATCTATTGAATTCCTTTACTAGGATGTGGTCTGCATTTCTACACACGACGACGGTCTCCACCCGTCACCTCGACGGATCAATGCACTACTCTGACAAATGGAGTGTGTCGCGTAGCGGTATAACCACACACCATTTCTAAAATAGCCTTTGTGTATGCGACCTCACCATCCTGAGAACATACCACCAATGCCTTGTACACAGTCGCTCTTCCGTCTGTGAGCTGCTCACACTCTCAAATGGCACATTTGGCTGTCGGCAACCCAAATTGTCATTGCAGTGGTTGTCTCAAGCGATCTGCTTCCTTTATACTCTTTTGTATCCGTCGTTGGGATGCATGTGCTATTCCCCAACACAAAGCATCCTCACCCGCAATACTCAGCCGATAAAAGAATATCATTTTTTCTCTTCGCTGACACTCACGATGTTACTTCAATATTGCTATATCTGAGGATTGTTTTTCCCTACTTTTTCCAAAGTTTGGCCAAAAGTTGAGAGAAAAAACAGTGGAACAAAAGTCGCCAAAGTGAACAGAAAGAGTTTGTATGTGTGTCACTGCGGCATAGGTACAACTGCCTGCTTAATAATTGGCAGGATCATGTGATATGTCAGCGGCAACGCAGGTACTTGAAGCTTACCATTTCGTAGTGGTAACAAAAGAATTCCTCTAGAAGCAGCGCGAGAAGTTGGAGTGAAACTCGATTGAGTTAGGTCGTTTCCATTGCTAGTAGCATAGACGCAAATGATGGGTGGCAAGTGTATCACCATTCCAAGTGAATTCGCATTGTTTCTGAAGTAAACTCACTCTTGCAACACCTTACCAGTCCTCTTAGCAATATTGGACATCAGAGGTGGGCCCCAGGTGGTAATTTCACTCCTTCACTCATGATTATTATTTGGGGACCAGAAAGCGTCAAGAAAGTGATGTTTGATGGCGACCAGTCACGCTGTGGATCCACTAGTTGAATTGACCAATGAGATGCTTAACGGCTGACATGCCATTCCTAACGCTGTACAAACGATGCAAAAGTAGCTGAGTGGCATTTAATAGCATTGCTTTTGATTAAATCGTTAGTTTTATCATAAAATTTGATGCCTTTTCTCAAACAAACTCGAGCGGTATACAGAAACAGAAAATGTGGGTCATGATGTTTGTAGTAGTCAAAGCTATCATCAAGAAGGATATTTTTCGAGTTGATGAGATCCAGTTTGACAAATATAGGTTCAAACAATAATGAAATCTGTCATTATGCGAACAAACCTTCCCACTTGCCACAACTTCCACCTTCGTTCGGCTAAAGGAAAATAAAAACACAATTCAAAGTCATCCTCATCATCCGTGCTGCAACAAATGCGCAAATTTACTTTGACTGGAGTTTACTCAAACAAAGTAGCGTGAGCATGAGGCAGACAAATGTGATTGTACCGTTGGCTTTCATAACACAAATGTCAAGTAGTTGTCAGAGGTTTCCTGAAAGGTGCTGTCTACCTCACAGACCAGGCACATGCCTGCGAAGCAGTCAACTGTTATTGAAGTCTATACTAGTAGAGGATGCTTTTTAGCTCTATCGACGTATCAGAAGCAATTGCTTGGCCCTTCACCAAAGCACAATCCCACTTGCAGCATTGCAATCGACTTGATCCTTGTCAAGTCACATCCACCGCATTCTACTGCACTGACCAGGGTTGAGGCCCATTGCTGTCTGCATTTTACAGGTTCCCACAAGTTGAGACGAAGCAATTCAATCAGCCGCGGTGAACGCCCCACCAAATTACTAGGCCACCTTAGAAGCGTAGCAACTGCCAAGTAACCAACTTGCCTACCTGATGGGTAGACTCCTCCGATTGCAGAGACCTCCCATCTCCCTGATCAGCATCTTTCCATTGCACGACCAAATCAAAGATTTCTAGTGCATTTCTTATCTGAAGTGCAAACAAAAAGAATCAACGAATAGATTTTTTGGGAGCAATCCTTCACGACGAAATTGTGTCCAATGGAAATGGTTCAAATGTGCGTGATGGTAGAGAACGGGAGGATGTTATCTTCTGCCATGTTGTACGGCTTTGCAGACTCGCTAAGTGGATGCCAGACAGTATCGAATTACAGGCTTACCTCTGTCAGCCCCATTGGTGAGACAACGTACTCCTTAATTTTCAAATGTGCCAAGTCTTCTTCTGCTGTGTGCGCCTTGTTTTGAATGTTAGAGAGTCTTTTGAATAATTCAAAAGTCGTTTTAAGGTCTGCCTGAAAAATTAACATGAAAATATTTTGTGGAATGAAATACGCACATGCAAGACTTGACTTTATCAGTAGCAAAAAAACAAGCAGAAGGTAGGATTAAGGAAGAGGCTAAACGAGCGCTGAAACGCACCTCTTTGCTGTCAAGTGTAAATAGCGCCTCTTGTACTGTTTGCAGGATATTTTGTGTTCCAAAACCTCCAAAGCTTAAGAATCTTAATTTGCGTTGGATGATTGCATCTTCTGCCTTTATCCTTTCCTCAGCTCTTTCGAAGACATTATCACAGCTGTGTCCAACTCCTGATGAAGAAGAGCGGTCGCGACCGATAATTGTTCGTGTTTGTTTATCAAGACTGTTCGAACAGTTTTGAGGTTGTCAGCTGCCTTGTTCAGACTGACAATTTTTGATAATTGACATCTTATTGCCTGTTTGGGGAATGAGGAAGTAGAAGGTAGGATTAGGCAGTTTCAAGTGTTCACTCCAACCATGAGATTGTTGGCGAGTACCGTAAGAGAAATGTGATTTGAAAGAATGGACCGATGAGGAAACCGGAAACGAAGATAAATGAAGGAGCGGATGTTTATCCTTCTACTCCCATAGTAATGCAGTGTTAGGTTTTCATCAGTCCTTCACTTGTCTGTCAGGGTTACATCAAACTCTAGTCTGCGTGATTGTGCGAAAACAGTTGAAACCGCATGTCTTGACTAAACAGTTGGACACTTTCACCAGCCGCGCAATAGAGCCACATTGAAGAGTCTCTTTGTATGCAAAGAAGTCAAAAGCAGATGTAGAACATGGAAGAATCACTGCTAATTAACAATTAGTTCAGCTTCAGGACTTCAGACTATCTTCCCTTGAGAATGTGTGGCTTTCTAAAGGTGGATTATTTCCCATTACAGTAAGAACTAGTGCTAACCGAAGGCGAAATATGTGACCCTTTATATAAAGATGTTCATTTAGCAGTCAACAAAAGATAAAATAATGGGCTTAAGACTTCACATTGTTGAGCTGATCGAATGATTCCGTCGGCGTTTGCAGCTGGGTCTGCGGATTCTTCGCCTCCCCCATTATTGAGGCTACTTCACAGAGGAAATTTTCAACCAGCATCTGTTTCGCCATGGCGTCGCGTAAAACCTGCGAAAGATGGTGCAAAAAGAAATGTCATGGCGATAGGAAAGAGAATGGAGAAGTAGTAGACAAATGGGTGTAGCAACGACGTGTAGTCACAATACTTAGTGTTACATTAATCAACACGTACTGCATTGCGTTCCAGCAAAGAGTAGGCACCTTTAAGCTTGGCAACCTCAATTGAAAGTTTGGCGAAGTTCTGAACGAGTGCGTCCATTTGCAGTTTTGGTTTATCAGCATCCAGATCTTTGCCCTTGGCTATACCCAGTTCCGTCAAAGAGGTCTCCCAAGCATCACTAATACCATCCTTTGGATTCTTCCCTGCGGTCAGGTCAGGGGACATCGATGACTTTAGCTGTTCCATACACGCAGTTAAGACGTCCTTCGCCTTGGTTAATGTCTGGTGCTGGGCCTCTCCCTCAGTCCTCGATCCTCCATTTACTTTCAGCCTATCAATGCCACAGTAAAATAATCATTTTCTATTCTAAACTTACAACTCCTCTAGTAATCCGTAAATGAGATGCTCACGACCAGAATCCATCACTTCGCATTAACTTCTTCCGATCTAATGCACTTATGAATGTTGCGTCTCTGATCTAACCTCAACAGCATCCATTTTTGGCATTTTTATTGGTCACTTCCTATCGCGGTCTCACCAATCAAGTTCAGGCGGCAACTGCACTCAAGGCTAAGGAATATGAAATGCCAAAATCGCCTCTCAACGAAACACCCACATACACACACACACACACATGCTCATATGATTACCAGTTCAGCAGAAGTCGTCAATCCAACCAGTCCACACCAATACCCAGTCTACAACCTGCTAGCTGCTACTGGTGCGGGCATGCCACACTGCCAGGTACTGCCACGCCGACAGATTAGGTGCCACCAATGCAGCACTCACTACTCACCGTATCCGGCATCGGCAAGAGTAAAACCATCAACAATTTGACTGTATTAAGGCCAGCCGCATGATAGGAGTGGGAATGAACAGTGAAGATGACGCAGAGGGGATTAGAGGAGGGACGAAGAGGATAGGTTAAAGCACACGAATCAATAATGGCCAGCTGTTGGAAGTCCAATGTCCACTGTCATTTTCTCCTCCCTCCTTTTAAATCTCTGCCTTATTTTCCGATCCACTGCTTAGTCACTAACCGTGTGGTGCGTCCATTTTGCCAAATACTGCCACAAAAGTCTTTCCACATCTAACTTTGATCCAGTTGATATTAAGCAGCATTGGTGTTGAGCTGCGACGCTTCCAAACACTAAGTAAGTTACTTCCCTCATTCCTACCTTCTCTCAAATGCGCTTCCTCCCCATTTAATTTCATGTCCTCAGCACTTCCTTCTTCTTATTCTCCTTCTTCTTCAGCATGCTAATCTAATGCTGCATACTGTCAGTTTACTTTAGCGAGCTGGTTCTCTAAATGTCCTACTGTGCTTTTGGTCGTATTAGCATCTTGACCAAATGGGGCATACCTCGTCCGGATTGTGAAGTTCCCTGAGGAAGAACATGCTTCTTCTTCACAGAGATGGGCTTGTAATAGCGACTTTACGCCGTCTCAAGACAAGAATGATGTCATTGAAATGTTGGTCAGTCTAACGAAAGAAGGAATCTAACTCGAATTCCAATTAATTCACTTTCATCGATAGTATTTGCTGTCGAATCAATGTAGCCTTAATTTAAAGACACTTGGCCTGATAGCTTTCATTGGCGTCCACTCGATCCCCCATGAAAGCGGCCACTTGTGTTCCTTTGGGGTTCCCTGGGTGAGAATGAGCCAGTGATTTGCAGGCTAGCAATCATCCTTCATAAAAGGAATTATGCAGCACGCGATTAGTTTGTTGGCTACTCAGCTTCCGAAAATGGGCAGTGGACTCACGAACTCGGCTGTTGTAGTGACGATTGCATGCACTCGGTATACAGTGGATGTACCCATTCACCAATCCCAGTCAGTAAGCTACGTCACAGTGATGCAATTTCAAGTCTTTTAGAATAGGTATGAAAATGAATGAAGTGCTCCAAACGTCGATGAATACAGTTTCTTCTTCCCACAAGAGTGTGAATCCCCACATACCCTTGCCTAAAGACCGAGAATGGACGCGCAGAAGTTCTTCATCATTCACTTCCTATTCTTAAGCATCCTCCCCTTCCCATCGCCGTGTATCTACCGCACTCTGCACACGAAATGAAGAGATGGTGCCTTAAAGCAAACACGAGAAGATGTAAGTAATTGTGAATGCTGTAATAGTGTGTGTGTGTGTGTCAGATGTACCATTTACAACCGTCAGGAATGCATGTTGATAGTCACAGCCAACCTCAATGAATAGGACAGAGTGAGAGTGAGAGACATGGAGAGAAAAATAGCAAAAGAAACACTTTCCAGGAGATGCACGCTGCATATTTCTCCCTCGATGTCACTGACGCCTGTCCAACGGAGTAGTGCTTGCGATGCTCGACTTGATGTCATTTGGACCCTCTTTTGGGTTTACAATACCTGCTAAATTTTAAGGTCCTGACAATACTAGAGGTTAGCATTCTCTTGGCTGCATAGATGTTGTGTAACGCCCTGCTTCTATTGAGTTTGGGTGTTCTCAAGTCCCATTTGACTTGTCGGCTTCTTGTGGCCTCATTGATTTCTGCAATTCTCTCTAGAACTATAAATGCGTTAATGACAAACATAAAAGGTAACCCTTCCTTCATTCGATTTGAAAATCTTTGAAAAAAGAAGTTTTAAACTGGACCTAAAGAGGCTTCATTCTCCCAGCTTACAATCCTTTGATGTAGTATTTTAGACGTGCAAATGAGTGGANGAAGTTTTAAACTGGACCTAAAGAGGCTTCATTCTCCCAGCTTACAATCCTTTGATGTAGCATTTTAGACGTGCAAATGAGTGGGTGCGACCGACTTTGATTCAATTTCGTATTGATTTTGGAAGATCCTCTTCGTCATCAATGCAACGTGCTGAGCTTCAAGGACTTACGAGGCTTCTACCATATTAACACGATTCACCACCACAGTTATCACCTTATTCTCTGACAGACATTGTGTGTACAGACCCACGCTCCCCTGTACCGCAGTGACTGGAAGTAGTGCGAGGGCGATGGAGGTAACCAGGCACATTTAGGAGCACAAATGAGAGAGGTAGGACAGCGAAATTGAGTGACAACATAGGCTTGAATGCACGGATGAAGAGAAGAGTGATGCTGGAGAAGTTCTTTGCTAAGCTAGAAGTCATTTGTGCAGCCGCAATCTGAATGCCCGTCTAGTTCACTGATGAGCAGATCAGCAGACAGGACAGGTATTGGCATGACAGGTTGGGAGACCAGATCACCATGGGTAGCGATAAACAAAGTGACACGCAACTTGGTATGGCCTGTCTTGACTGTGTCCGCGTGTGTGAGAAGAGCATGGTGGAGGAGATCAGCAGCGTCCATCGTTGTGATCAATTGTGTTGCACTGGCAATACGCACACAGGTGATGTCTACGTGGCAGCTAATGACGATTAACCGTGTACCACACTGGGAAGTGATCAGCGAGTGCGGAGCAGGAGACATAACCTTACCATCGACAATGACAAAATGGTTCCTGATTCTTCTGTCGCATTGTGTTGGCTTGGTTCTTTGCAGCGTGAATTGCTTTGAATGACGAACAGCATGGAAGGGGGGATGGGCAATGGAAAATTGGGATCAGGGAAATGTCTTCCCGTCCACTGTGAGTGAGAAGATGAGCTGTTATATTCGAGGTTAAGCATGCATGCTAAGATTTGGCTTGGAATTCCAAACGTTGCTAGTAGAGGGCCACCTGGAGTTTGTGGTGGTAAATTGGATTGATTAGGATTGACGACTTCACGGTCTGCATCCACCCCACTGACCTACTGATGGTGCAATAGGCATCAAGTGAAGCCATGCAGTAGGTGGGTGTTTGACTGCTGGCCATCAAACAAATGGCCTAGGGATGAGCGCAGTGCACCATCACCAAACAGAGAGATCGGCAATCGTATGGAGATGCAAAATCAGTGAACGTGTAAATTTCCTTCGAAAGAGCTGCCTAAGTAGGTGACGCCTCCGCCTATTAACCGACCTTTCTACTGTCCTGTTGTACCTGAGTGCGAATCTGGGAAAGTGAAGAGGATAGCCATTAAATGTGACCAAAGAATGCATCGGAGAACAAGTTGCTTGTAGAGATTAGTTCGTGATTGCTATTGTGCCGCAATCATGCTTCTGAATTTACCTGCAGCACCACTGCTACTCTCGATGATGTAAGTAGCATTGGCCGCGTGAAGAAATTGGGTGTAGCGCACCAACTACAAAGTCGACTCGTGGGCAATGTTCGTGATGGCTAGAGCAGAGGAGGAGGAAGAGGAGGAGGAGGAGGAGGAGGAGGAGAAACTGAGGAACTCAGGTGTTTTGCTAATGTTTGAGCAGGCACTGTCATTTTGTAAACAGACTCTATCATCTCGATGGCTGTGCCTGTGCGTGTGCCTGTGCCTGTGCCGTAGTGACACACTTGCGCATTCTCTTTCATCCAGCAACCTCTTTTTAACCTATCCATCTGTATTTAAGCCTCATGCCGGCTCAAGCAATGGTGCCAGATGTCGCTCCTAACTCTTGGCTACACCTGGGATATGGTCCAGTGTACACGTTCCAGATCTAGCGCATTCAAATGGCATCACGAATGTCACTAAAAAGATATAGTGATGTTATTTGATCGACTAAGCATTATGGATGAGGGTGCTTTGTATCGCGGAAGCACGCGTACATGCCACGATGGATTTGAAAGAAGATGGAGGAGGCAGATCGGGTGAGACAATTCGGGTTGCCGGCTGGCACTGGTGGCATATTCTCAGCATTGTGATGCCACACACACAAAGGCTATTTCAGAAGTGATGTGTGGTTACACTGCCGTGCGGCACACTCCATTCGTCAGGCTAGTGCATTGATC
>LWMK02000218.1:58892-79946 GCA_001693075.2 Taenia saginata | reverse complement strand
GAGTGAGTAGTGTGTCGTGGGGTAATGTAGGTGTCGCCACGCACTAAGTCGGTTCAGTTGTAGTGGAGGAGCCTTCGATTGTCAAACTTGCTTTCCTTGTATCTGCCATGTGCGAATTAAGCCCAGGACTCACAAATATCGCCCATTTCTGCAGTTTCCTCGCAATGAAAGCAGATCACCTATTCATCATTTATTTCTTTTGCAGTGCTTGATGAACCATCCTATCAATTGTACTGCTTGCAAATCAAAGCTCGTCTTCCAAAACGACGCTCTTCAAATTCACCCATATCTATGTGCACACTGATGTGGAGGGTGAAGGCGAGAGCAACACATGTTATCAGACACCTCACAGCTGTCCACATTCCTCCCGTGGACGAAGTGTGAACTCGTTGTTTGTGGTGTCGACGTTGAGGTGGGAACACTGCACACATCAGAGGTCTCTCTGCATCGTCTCTTTTACGTCCTGCTCCAGTGTGAGAGGACATTGAGGTAGCACATGCAGGGTAGATGAAGAATAGGCTGGAGATCCTCAGTGAAACGAGGCAATGGTGAGATGACATCCAATGGATTTTGCTCCTCCCATTCGACAATCGAGTTGGGGACTACTGGTACTCCTCCACTCCCTTCACGCAGTCTTAGACCAAGTTAGCATAACCGACTTGATGGAATGGAGGAGAAATCGGTGTGAAGAGAGAGGGAGGTGTGTATTATTGAATGGATATGGTGTGGATCAACCAAAAGAAGGTGATCTGATAGGCGATATTATGAGGCTTTAGGTGTTGAAATTAGAGACAAGGGAAGAAGTCTCTACTTGAAATCAGTGCACGAAGTGATTCGGAAATGATGAGTGAATGAGTAGTGAGGGGATATGAGTGAAGGAGTGATGGATTTACTGTGTTTTGACTGCTTTGGCCTTTAATGGGTTTCAGATGAGGCAACTGTTGAATGCACAGGACGAATGAGTGAAAGGCACGGTGTCCTGACCTCTTCTTCACAAATGTGGCAATGTACGGACTGATAAGTCTTAAATAAATGCACTGAATACGGTATGCTAGTGCACCTGATCTTTTCCTCAGGATATATTCTGTATGTATGAATGTATGCATTGCATGGCTGCTGAAGTACCTCAACCTTTTCTAACACCGCAATACACAGCCGAGAGCAGTTGGTGTAGTTGTCGACAGAGGAGCAGTAGGTGCCAATACACACACAAAGAGCAGATGGGGTGGAAGGAAGAGGAGGCACAAGGATGGAGGGAAGGAGATGGAGAGAAGGAGGCAAACGTAGGAGGCATCGAAGTGCGTGGAGATGGAGAGTATGTTGGAGAGTGTGGGAATGAAAGCGTGAGTAGTGTGTCGTGGGGTAATGTAGGTGTCGCCACGCACTAAGTCGGTTCAGTTGTAGTGGAGGAGCCTTCGATTGTCAAACTTGCTTTCCGTGTATCTGCCATGTCCTAATTAAGCTCAAGCCTCACAGGCTATAGTGAATAGCTCTCCCTTAGTACACTGAAATAGTTTCTAGTGTAGTTGGATTTCTCCTAAGTGGGAGTGGTGCAACTCGCAAACCGTGAGCCTATGCCATTGTCGTCAAGAGAAGTAGACACCCATCTCATGGGCTACTTGAGTGCAGCGGTGATAACAGGGCTTAGGGACTCATCAGAAGCCTCATTGTGAGTGTGTGTGTGTGTGTGCAATGGGACAGAAGAAGGGCTGGAGAGATAACGCCCAGTGTTGTGGACAGTGGTTCAGGCATGTGCAAGGCTGAATTCACTGGTGATGCCAAACCGCGTGTCATTCTCCCTTCTCCCGTCGGTGGTCCTTGTGAGCAGAAAACTGTCGGTAAATCTGCGCTTAACCCTCGACCGTTGACCCATCCCTGAGAATGCGACCCAGTTCCAATTCCCTACCAGCATCTTTGACCTCGACGACTCACCCCTCCCCTAAGTAAGTCCCTCATTATAGCCGATCTCATGCTCACACACTTTGCTTCATTCTTCTTCGGAGGCTGCAATCCAAGTCGGACCGTGGACCTTAGCTTTGATCAACGTGTCGACCGGTTTGAATTTTGTCAGACCACTTTAAGGGGCAATTTCAGTGTAAGGAAAAAGCGTCCGTTGAGCATAGAGGATTGATTGGGCAGTGAAGATGACGCTGACTGGTGTCCTTGCACGTCATCTCGTTCTATCCATCGTTGGAGATCTCGTCAGACGGAGGAGCAAACACCGATTTGTCTAGTTTCTTCGCGCAAGCGAGTCTTGACGACAGCAGCACTTGCTTCTCGGTGGAATTCACTAAAACTGCAATGCCCATTGGTCACATGCCAGCTCAAGTGCGGAGAAGACTTGAGGACGATTTCGCTTGTAGCGATTGCTTATTTCCTTCTGGTTTCTTCGTTGTCTACTTTGGCTCTTCCTAGCAAGCATAACGTTTGCGGCAGTAGCTTGGGCCTGCAGCCACTGCGGGTACTTCTGTTGGCTCTACCTCGCACCCCTCCTCCCATCATCACAGACCTCCAAATCTGGGTCTATGCTAAGGATGAGCTTATCTGAACCCATGTACTCCTTCTACCCATCAACGTGCATTTCGGCGCTCGTTTGTCAAATCATCTGGAGATTGGGAAGAGAATGAAATCGGCTTCGTGTTTAATCAAATGCAATTACTTAACGTAGCATCACTCCACTTGGCGTCTTCACAGGTAACACGCCATTTGGGGCGCATACCTGACAGCCTCGTCATCTGTCGAGGCGGATTGCAAATTGGCGGGGTGTTGTTAGGCGGTGGAATGCGTTTGATGGTGTGCAACCAAGATTCTCAGTGGATCTCTACTTAGAGCTCTCTCTGTCAATGACATTCACTGGTTATTCGCCGGTGAATGACGCGCACCTATGCTTTGGTGTTATCACTGCTCTCGGTAACCTCAGCGGATCCAGCCGGTAAGGTAAAATCGGGGAGTGGAGGCCAAGACGGTGGTAGGAGGCGGCCGAGATGCATTAGGATGGATGTACGTAGAGTGTGATGCTGCAGCGAATCTTGGTCTCGGGCATTAGGAAACTGGAGAATCGCATCATAGTCCCTGCACCGACCTCTTACAACCACTCTAATGACCAATGTACACTGGCAACTGTCTTTCAAACATGCTGCCTGCCTCTTTGTCGAGGATCAGAGGACTTCAAATGGTTTGCAAAGCACCTGTGAATCAGTTGCGCTTTGGTGAATTTTAAACACGCCCTAATAGACCTATTCCCGGTTTCGATGGCGGGGTTCGCGCTCAACCTACTTCACAGTCATCTATATTATTGTCTCATATGGTAGTTCATCCTCCAGAAACACAAAACAGTGCTGGCGACTTAGGTTGCATTGTTGATTATCTGTTGGATGGGGAAAGGCTTCAAAGGGAGAACATCCGATTCAACCCAGCTCATGCGTGACTTGATACGACCACGAATTAGTGAGGGCTTTATTTGCGCAAAAGGAAGGGACAGAAAATAGCTTAAGCGTAGAAGTGAAAAGTTGTTCGAGATCTACCGATCACGGGCAGCGTAAAAGATGAAATAAAATTGGCAAATTTACAAAAAATACACTTGATAAAGCAAATCTAGCGATGAATGACAGCAAAGTGGATTAGTTTTCCAACGTGGTGTTCCAGCATGCGTCATATCTACCTTCTATAGAAACGATGACTCCCTCAATGTCAGCACTGAGTTTCTGGAATGACGGTCGTTCCTCCGGACGCATCTCCCAGCAGGATTCCATAATGCCGTACACCGCACAATCACACACAAAGCCGAGTGTTTGTGGTGAGGGAAGACGTCTGCCCTCCATAAGGAAGTTCGTCAATTCGGTGAAATTTTTGCACTCTAAAAATGGAGTGTATTAAGGAACTCAGAGAAAGATTGCTCGCAGTGCAATGCAAAACTTCTCCCTCTTCTACCAGATGCATTGAATGGGCTCAGAACTAACCCTCGTAGGGCGTTCTCCCATAGGTCAGAACCTCGAACATGAGGACACCGAAGGACCAGACATCGGCTTTGGTATCCGGCTTGTAGTCGGCATTCGTTGCCTCGGGTGCCGTCCACCGAAAGGGGAAAGAGCCTCAAAGAAAGACAACAGTGCAAGCGTAAGCCTCTTCAAGCCCAAAAATAAATGCCCTTCTACTTTTATTAAAAGGCTCATCACGACTACAATGGCGAGTGCCTTAAAGCAACGGATTGACTTCCGTGAAGTCGACAAGATGTGTGTCGAGGCAAGACCAAAGTCATCAGGAATTAGAAGTCATCTCGTGGCTGTTAGGTGTGATACAGTCTCTGCTGTGTGTGAGGCCAAGACACACGCGGACTCACCTTCAGTAAAGTTCTGGTTGAAGCCAAGGATTTTGGTCAACCCAAAGTCGGCCACCTTCACGGATCCATCCGCGTCAACGAGCACGTTCGCAGCTCGTAGATCTCTGTGCACCACTCCCACTTTCTCCAGGTACACCATTGCCTTCACCACCTACAAATCCAACCAAATGATCGAAGCCAATTCGTGCCTATTCTGGCTGACCCACTGAATGACCACAGACGGCTGTACCGCTAAAATAGCCTCCACTCCCCACGCACACGTCTTTCACGTCGACGTGAATTTTGATGCCACATTTTGCTAACAGTAAATTGGCGAGATGAGAGGCACTTCGCTGCCCATCTCGCCCTCAATAGCAGGACCACCTAACTGTAAGCATTCCTTCCGTGACTGTGAGATGTCAAGCGAGTTCAGCCTGCGGTGTTCATGGCAGCACTTGAAGCAATTCGGCAATGAGCATGAAATTCCCCTCCACTGGGGAGCTTGTGTGAGAAGAGTGCTTGCGCAATCTACATTGGTTGGCTCGCCGCGTCGTGCAATGACTTAGCAACTGCTCTGACTCACAACAGGAGGAAATGGTGGGTGAGCAAAATACTGATGATGTGAGGCATGCCCCAGTAACCATTAATCACATGAGTTCACCAGGAATCTCCGATTAGAGCAGTCTCGGTGGAGGCAATTAAATTTCCCCGCACCAACAATAATCGCGTCTCATACCGCTTCTCAAAGATCACATCGATGACTGCCATCGTCACTCCACCCTTCACGTCAAAAGTGCGTTGAATTTAGAAGACGGTTGCGATGACATCGCTCACTGCAGTGCTTGGATGTGCTCGCCACACAACCAATCCTTGTGGGATTTGTGTGCAGAGAGAGTGTTCAGCTTTAACAGTTTCACCACTTGTGGCACTCAACTAGTACATTAGATTAGAGATGCACCGATCAACCACAGGTAAGGGTGTGTTTTTGAAAGATGGGAGAGTGATGGTGAGCACCAACCTGGTCAGTGATACTGATGAGTTGTTGGTAAGTGAGACTGCGTCCTTCGGAAGTCTGTAGGTAGTCTCGAAGCGCACCGTTTGGCATGAATTCAGTGATGATGAGGACGTGTCCGTCAGGCGCGTCGCAACAGAAGCCCAGAAAGCGTACGATGCGTTGATGGGAGAGGATATGCATCACCTTCGCCTCCTCATGAAAGGCTGCGTCGTTTGTGCCAGTGAGACTCTTCTTCACTGCCACCTTCACACTGCGTATGGAACCCGCGTAGACCACACCAAAGTTGCCTCTTCCCAGTTCATTCTCCAAATTCACATCCTCGTAGTGGATGAAGCACNCGGATCCAGCCGGTAAGGTAAAATCGGGGAGTGGAGGCCAAGACGGTGGTAGGAGGCGGCCGAGATGCATTAGGATGGATATACGTAGAGTGTGATGCTGCAGCGAATCTTGGTCTCGGGCATTAAGAAACTGGAGAATCGCATCATAGTCCATGCACCGACCTCTTACAACCACTCTAATGACCAATGTACACTGGCAACTGTCTTTCAAACATGCTGCCTACCTCTTTGTCGAGGATCAGAGGACTTCAAATGGTTTGCAAAGCACCTGTGAATCAGTTGCGCTTTGGTGAATTTTAAACACGCCCTAATAGACCTATTCCCGGTTTCGATGGCGGGGTTCGCGCTCAACCTACTTCACAGTCATCTATATTATTGTCTCATATGGTAGTTCATCCTCCAGAAACACAAAACAGTGCTGGCGACTTAGGTTGCATTGTTGATTATCTGTTGGATGGGGAAAGGCTTCAAAGGGAGAACATCCGATTCAACCCAGCTCATGCGTGACTTGATACGACCACGAATTAGTGAGGGCTTTATTTGCGCAAAAGGAAGGGACAGAAAATAGCTTAAGCGTGGAAGTGAAAAGTTGTTCGAGATCTACCGATCACGGGCAGCGTAAAAGATGAAATGAATTGGCAAATTTACAAAAAATACACTTGATAAAGCAAAGCGAGTGATGAATGACAGCAAAGTGGATTAGTTTTCCAACGTGGCATTCCAGCATGCGTCATATCTACCTTCTATAGAAACGATGACTCCCTCAATGTCAGCACTGAGTTTCTGGAATGGCGGTCGTTCTTCCGGACGCATCTCCCAGCAGGATCTCATAATGCTGTACACCGCACAATCACACACAAAGCCGAGGGTTTGCGGGAGATGGCCAAATGGTAGCTTTGTCTTGGTAAATTAACAAAGTTGAGAGGCATGCGTAGTAGAGGCACACAACCACTTGATGTGACACGAGCCTTAAAAATCTTTGGCGTCACCTCCGTGCAGAATGTGCAGTGGTGACTTCTGTAGTACTCAACACAAGGCATCACTAATCTCACCTCACTAAATGCTCTCAGGCTGGGATGAGGACATCCAAATGTCTACACCAAAATGCATCTTAGCAACCTATCAAACGGTGCAGGTGAGTGAGACTATTCCAAGTTCGGATGTCTTCTCTCAGCGTGTAGAAGACGCTGAATTCTACTGCTATCAAATGGTGTCAATGACGATCGTTTCACTTCCCCTTTCAATGGCCATTGCGAGTGAGTTACGTGAAGGCATGTAAGCTTGAAGCACTACCACATCCGACCTTCGATGGTCGTAGACATCAAAAGAATGTGGAATTCGGCAGCGGAGGTATCCCCGTCCACGCTGGCATACACACGAAAGAAATCTTGCATGATGATCTTGTGGTTAATGTAGTCTTACACGTATTGCAGTGTCACAATGATGGACAAGGCCAAAGCTACTCTGTAGAGAGGCTGCAAAACAATGCAAACACTGCAATTAATGCAAATTCGTGGTGACTTACACTGATAATGACTGATCAAGTCCTCGAGAGTACCAAAAGGCACATCAGGTGAAAGGTAAAATCTCTTCCCCCCTTCGTCAACAAAGACTCGGAAATGCTTAATGTTGACACCGTTAGCCCGGACAGATAGGCAGTACGGACTGCCAGGCTCTAAAATAGAAGACACAAGCATAAAAACATGGCCTATCCATCGTCTTGCATTCAAGCAAGTATTGCCAATTCACTCGAACGAAGCATACACTCACAAACATTTTGCTTCGCATAGTTTTAAGCTTACAGTTCCTGTAAAGCGTACTACATTGGAGAGATGGTTGTCGAAAGTAGCTAGTGCTAGGTTCAATTTTCGATTATCTTAACCCATCAGAGAGCAGCAAAGAAGGAAATTTGAGATAAGTGTTTACGTTCACATGGTCGGAGGATGTAGGTGCCAAGTTGGACTCCGGGCACGAGGAGCTTGCGCTCTGCTTCCAAACGATCAACGTCGTACCAGGCTTCACAAACACTGGACAGAGACGCGTCAGATGTAACGTAGTCTCGTGGGATGAGGCCTCTCTTTTTGGTTCGATAATTCTTGGCCACCCACCATGATTTTGATGAGTCAACCACTTCGAGAGGATCTCCTGCTCTAAAGCCACATTCATCCGGTTGTGTTGGAACGAAATCGTAGAGTGCTGTGACCATAAATGAATTTGACGGCTTTGGTGGCTCTACGTTGGTCTCTTCTTGCACATTTGATTGAAACTGTTGTGGTTCTTGGCCTGTGCGTCGACTGGCGTTAGCTCGAGCTTCCCGTTTTTGACGAAGGCTATTTCGCAAATTACGAAGACGTGTACGGAGACCCATCTTGCAGTCTGAAATTAGTACAAGTGTACAAAACCCTTAGTCACGCGTGTGTGACTTCTGCTGAAGTGTTTTAAACTGACGAAGTTTAAGTGAGTTGGGAAATTAAAACTTGGATTTTATAGAACAATGTGTTACCTAGTTTCGATTTCGACAAAGTGAGCTCTTTGGTCTTCATGGAACAAGACAACCAAAAAATTGCAAACGAACTTAGTCAAATGCATAGTGTTATGGTTCTTTTTAAATCTTCGGGAATATTTTTTTCTCTTAAAGCATAAATTCCTGTTACCTGCTCAGATGGAGAACAGCTCGTGTTTGTAGTGAACGAAAATGCTTTGGGTTCGCAGACTTGAAAAGCAGTGCAAGGCGTGCGGTTTTATGTTGTCGAAAAGGTATACTACACAAGACTTACAAAATCACTCTGCACAGGAGCAATGGACCACCTCTGTTGAAAAGTGAGCAGCGATCAACAGCCTTGACAAATATGCATTCGATATACATAAACTAAAAGCGGTGTTTTCGTGAAACGGTGCCTTTTTTCATGCAAAGTGCAAAATACTTGACTAAACATTTAACTCACTTACTTAGCCCTAAAGATTGTGCTTATTCTGCTGCAGTGTTAGGTAAAAATGAATTAAAGTCTAGTTTGGAGCCTGATCGGCATTCACAAGTCAAATGATAGCACTTCAAGTAATGCATAACTTGGAAAACAAAGGCTTCATGAAGCAGTGCTTTTATGGTCCAAAGATTAAGTAGATTGAAGATTGTTTGCAGGTACACTGACATGAACGCATAAATGCCTACGCATAACATAAGATGAGCTTGGTGGAATAAAGCCTCTCCGTTTAGTTCACTCATTCTTTACGTGGACTAAAATTCCTCCGCCATGTAGTTCCGCATTCCTTTGATGTCTTCGACCATAGAAGATCGAATATGATTGTGCTTCAATTTTACATGCTATCACTTGGCATTATGTCGTGTAAAATGAGTCCTAATTTACCTCATTTCTTCACGGATACATAGGAATAAACAGCCTTATGACAGTGGGCATAGGTATAGCAGTGTACTTTCTTATACATTTACAAATAACTGCTCAGTGTGTCAGGTCTGTGACTTTACCGTGGAGAGACAACTGTGCAAGCACACCCATTGGCTGGGCTTCAGTAGCGCAATGTTTTAATCAGAATTAATCGAAAGACATGGCAAAAGTGAACTCGAACACGGTTGGTCGTAATGATGAGACACACACACCGCCGCTCGATTGGAAGGAGGGGCAGCTAATCGCTGGCTTCAACTCTCGCAGATGTCATATTTGGAGTGTATACGTGAGTTATTCGTGCAGGGGTGACTTCTACAAAGGCACTGACAGAACGCAGAGACTTGGACTATCACCGAGGACACCGCAAAATGAGTAAATTGTTTTCAATCCACTGGCATCTATTCACCCAAGTAGACGGTTAGGGGATTCGGCTGAGAAGATTTGCACGGGCAGATAGGTCGTTCATATCGAGAGACGATTGGGTCAGCAGTGCCAAGCGTGAGTTTTGAGGTGAAGAATCAATTAATGGGGTCGTGGCCAGGAGTGGCGATGTTAAACAGTCTATTTGGAAAGAGATGCGGTGGAAGGTTCCACGCAATGGTGGTTGACGAGGAAATGGAAAGAGGAGAAGAGGAGAATGAGGAGGTTGGATTAATGAAATGGCTCACTGTGAGATAGGGTGTGGACCCTTCCCACAACTCGACAAACAAGTGCAATCAGTCCAAAGGGGTTACAACAAAACTGGCAGATGCGATGGAACGGGGCGCAGTAGTGTGGAAGGAGGTGGTGAGCATCTTTTGTTCTCTGCCTTGTGCCGAGAAGGAGGAGTGATCCCTGCAGCCTGCCATGCGGACGCACCTTCTGCTTGCAACCCTGTCTGCTGTCACACGCCAAGACCGTGACAGTACGCTGCATTCACTGCCATGTGGGATTTGAGGCAGCAAAATCGCGTCCTAACTACACTAAATCACCTCGAAGTACGAGATTGAGAAGATTGTACGACGATGCTTTCCTCCATTTGTTCATAATGTCGTACTTCTCGAGCAGACTTGACTTCCTGCGGTGTGGTCATTTTCACCAAGGCACTGCATCGTCGCTCCCCACCAACTCGTTGCAGAATCGCGTCTACGCTTGCAACTTTACCGTGGAGAAGTGCTCTTTGAAGGTCAGCTGCGTAGCCGCATGAAGGAACACGGAATCCCTCCAGCCCCCTTCTCCTCACTCGATGTATCCTCCTCGCCTCATCCTCTAACCTCTAATTGCCGCCTACGCACCTGCCTCCATTACCCCGAGAGTTGACAGGTCTGCAAACCAGTGTTGCAGTTGGGACGCAGCTTTGCCGAATTAAATTCTACCTGGCAGTAGATGTAACGTTCTGCCGCGGTCCTGACGCGTCAAGGCAGACAGACTCGCAAGCAGGTGTGTCTGCATAGCAGGCCGTGGGTATCACTCCTCCTTCTCGACACAATGGAAGAGGCAAAATAGATCTACTGATTCCCTTCGTCAAGTGTCGCCTTCACTCAATGCGTCTGTTACTGTTACCCTGAAATAAAGCATAACGAAGTGAATGCAACTTTTAAGCAGACCTTTCTACTCATTTCGTCCCACATCCGCAGACAAAGTAGTGGTTACCACTTTAAGATTATTGCTCGTGTGTGTTGGAGGAGAATTCACACAGACCACTTGTTGCTGCCCATCTGGTTATTTCATTAATTGGGACCTCCTATGCCCCTACACTCCGCCTCCACCAAACAGCACTGACCTCTGTCCTCCAACTGTTATCGTGACTAGTACCTCTCTAATCCAGTCACAATGGCCTCACCCATTACGAAATATGAGGAAGTTCTACACCCTACCACCCGTTTGGGCAATCTCTTAAGCAGTTCCCTTTCTGTGCCTTCCTGTCTTCCACACCAACCATCACCATGTTAAATTTCTCCCATTACTCTTTCTAATCACTTGATTCAACTTAACAGCTCCTATCCACCACTTCAGCGTGTGAGTCGCCTACATCTATGCCTACCCTAAAACCCAAGGTAGGCACTGCTATTTCACTGGTTCGTTGATTTATACAGCATACCTGACCGTAGAAAACGTCTCAGCCGAATCGCCCACCTGTTTGACTTGGGTAAAATAACTCGCTTCATGCTGCGCTATTTGCCAGCATCCTTTTAGCACCGATGTACAAAGTCATTTTTACACAAATAACTCGCATCTTTGTGTACAATCCACAAAGGAGGGACACGCCCCACCAGCCCAATACCACTCAAGGCCAGTTCTTGTGGCGGTTTGACCAATCAGGACGGTGTGCTACTGAGGTTTAGCCAATAGCTGCGCTCACAGTGACTTGTGGGCTTGCATTCAACCAAGAGGTCATAACGATGCTGCGTCTTTTCACGTAAAAGCAATTGCGATGTCACTTATTGACAAGTTAAGTGGAACGAAGTGGGTGGGCAAGTTTGCTTTGCCCTTACTCCCGTCGTGTAGCACATGAGTAGCTACACAGTGTGATTTCTTGCTGATTTGATTGCACTGGTAATAAAGATGTGCTCTGACGTATATTGGAAGGCTTTGATAAGATACATTTCATTCCTGAGCATCAGATCTTCAGTGCAATAAAATTTGGCTGCTGAAATGTTTAGGTGCTAAGCATAGCACCTCAATGTCGCAGGCATGCAAAACCCAGTCAACAACCATCCATTCGAATTAGCTCACACAGAAGAAGAGAATCCCAGTCATTCCGACGCCAGATGCTTCCTCCACATTTTGAAAGTCGGACGAAAGGAAAGGTGTAATGAAGGAGAGAGCAGAATAGACGAGTAGTAGCAACCAGAGTAGACGATGTGAAAAATGAGGCATAAGTGGATGATGAGAAATAGGGTCTAGAAGAGGATGAGCTGACACAAAAATGCGAGGCAAGTGCGTTGGAAGTGTACCGCAAAGCCTAGAGACGGCAACAATGTACCGACGATGGAGTTGAGATTTTCGTTGAAAGCCAAGACAGGAGAAGAGGACAAAGCAGAGAACGTGAGAGGAAGGGAGAATGGTAAGAAACCTCGGGTGAGGAGTCTTGACATTGCAAAGTAAGAGAGAGATAAAGTGGAAGATAATGGTAGAGTGGGATCGTTGATGAGCTTAAGACATTACCTACCATCACCAGAGGTTCGTACACTCTTCTGACTGATAATTTCTACAAAACAAATAAACATTCTGCATATTATGCGGAACATGATTTTATTCCTTCCGCAAGCATCTCTATTGTGCAATAGTCTGCCACATTCACCAGGCCCTAGAATATTGTCATCGTTGTAGTTGAGTCATTTATTGGCAGCAACTTCCCCATTATTGCTCCAAAAATGGAGTAGGAATAGGTGTTGCTGCCTAGGTAATAGGATTTGACATCGTAAAATGCGCCAAAATAGCAGCAGGTGGCAGCGACCAATGTGTTGGATTTGGACGGTCTTAGTTTTCAAAATTGATGGTTTGTATGGACCTCTAACCCAGAATATGTGTGTGTTTTGCTGACAAGCGATTTTGGAATTTGTCACTCGACAAGCGTCATTTGTAGCGTTGGTCTCTTGTGCAGCTACCGCCTGAACTTGATGCACACATCAAAGTGATTGGTGGAATCGCGACGGGAACTTACCAATGGAAATCGCCAAAGATGGATGTCTCAGACCTCGTACTTCTGAACTCCTAGCTAAGTTGCAAGTTTAGCAAAAAAAGATTATTTTATTGTGGTACTGGCAGGCTGAAGGAAAATGTAGGGTCACTAGGTAAGGGAGTGGACCAACAGCATACATCGACCAAGGCGAAGAACGCCTTAAATGCGTGTATGGCGTGGAACTGCCCTGACCTGGCCACGGGGAAGATTCCAAAGGACGGAATTACTAATGCTTTGGAAAGCTATTTGACAGAACTGCGCACAGCCAAGAGCAAGGCTTTGGATGCTGATAAAACAAAACAGCAAATGGATGCACTCAACCAGCGCATTGCCGACATTTCGATCAAGGCTGCCAAGCTTGGAGATGTCCACTCTTTGCTAAAACAGACTGCAGTATGTGTTAATTAATGATATTCTGAGTATTGCAATCTCATCTAGCCGCTACGCCTAGTCCTCTCACTGATTCCCTCTTCCCCTTCCCCACTGCCCTAACATTTCTCTTACATTACCCCTTGTAGGCTCTACAGGATACCATAGCGAAACAGACATCGGCAATAAAATTCTCCATGAAGTTGCTTCATCGATAGGGTGGGTAAAAAATCCACAGACCCAACTTAAAACGCCGACAGACTCATCCGACCAAGTCAATGATGTAAATTTTACAGTCCATTGTTTCATCGTTTGTCAGCTGTCAATTGAAAGTCTTTTCAATCCCTGAAAAGCCCCACAATTCTAGGAGAAGGTAGCCTCAAGTCTTGAAGCTTGACTAGTGGTTGATCAGCAGTGATATCGCCGTGTTATTTTTCAAAGTTCTATCGCTTGCACTCCTGCAATTCTTTGTTTTGTAGAGGTCCTACTTCGTGTGGATGTCATGCGTGGCTCTTGGATGCGCTGAACTTCAGTGGAAATTTTGTTAAGTCAAGACCTGCAGCTTCCTCTTTCTTCATGATCACATAGACTGATGATTGTCTAACATCACAAGTTGGATGGATGTATTCCGTGATTGACAGAAGTGCTGTGGAAGTGGAAGGATGACTACTACTTCCTTCCCTTACCTTTTTTCCCCTACCCACCATTTGCGAGTTTTTTTTTATTTTTTTTTGTTTTCCTCCTCATTAGCTCATTCCCTCAAATCACCCTCCTCCCACGGTATCCACGACTAGCCTAGTTCCACGCCTTTTACCAGACGATTCGTTAAACAATCTCGTGGTTGAGGTGAGCACATGAGGTCACCTAAACCTACTTTCTGTCTCCTCATTCTCCGCGTAGACAATAAGATGCCAAATATCGAAAATCGTCAGTCTAAACAAGGCTGTTGACAAGCTCCGAACTGTTCAGACAGCCTTACAAAACAGGCGCGATCAAATCTCGTTGGTGTTTGCTCCTCTTCGTAAGGAAGTGAACACAGCTGTGGCAGAAATCGAGGCGTCACTGAGTAGAGCCTTCAACAGAGCTCTGGTGAAGGTAGAGGCCAGTGATCTAAATTTCCAAAACAACCTGAAAGACGTGAGCCTTGATTTGGAGAGGCTACAAGATTTCCTAAAAATTGTACAAGCGGTGTTATTGGCACTTGATGAAAAAGAGGTGCGTTTTGGTGCTTCCTTACTTCACCCTTAAATTCCTTCTTCTTTTGATCATTGATTGCTAAAAAGTATGATTTTTGTACGAACATTTTACCTTTTAAAAGGCACATTGTATTATTAATTTTCAGACATGTTTTGAGTCGATTTCTGAATTCTTCAAAACCGTCTCTGATGGTCGGAAGATGGCAAGCACGGCACAGAAAGCTTTGGCACAATTAAAAATGGAGAAGTACCCTGTCTCGAAAGAGGAGGTAGCACAGGTAAATCTGCTAGTTGGCACCGCTTAAGTTGGCACCGCTTAAAATCCACTTAGTGAGGCTGTAGCACTCTCCGACTTTGTCCTTGTCACTTGGAGAGTAGCACTGAGAGGGTCCAGGAACACAGTAGAAGGTAAAACCCTCCTGTTCTCCATCGTCACCCACATTAATCTCGTCTCTGTGAACCACGATTTTGTCGTAGGGACATTATTCGCCAAAGATCAAAGTGTAGATTGTTTTGTGCATGCTTCAGTTGAGCGATACCCTAAACAACTTCGACTTGGTCTTGCCAGAGGAGAAGGCCGGTCGCGGAGGTTAGGAGTCTCTGCAATTAGGGCAAGTACTTTAAGTTCTTTGCAGCGGTTGCATTCTAAGGTGGCCTAATAGGTAGGTAAGTGGTGTTTCCACTACAGTTGGACAAAGTATTTTGCGTAAACGTGTAGGAACCTCTAAGATGCACACTGCAATAAGCGTTAGTCCCTGTCGGTGAGGTAGAGCATGGTGGAAATGACTTGGTGCCGCCTGCCTCGCAGGCAGAAGTTAAGCCAGTTGCAGCATCGTAAATGGAATTGTCACCTAGTCAAATGCCAAACAGCTGCATCTTACACCGCGACTGAGCTACAAAGGATCCTTTGCTATGATAACCCCCAAAAGAAGTTGACTGTTTCGTCTGAAGGGCTGATAAGAACTTGCAAGGAGCCTTCTTAATTTACTTGAAATTTCTGTCATAAGAGGAGGCAGTACAAACTCATTTGTCTACCTCGTGCAAATGAGGTGTGCGGAGAACAGATGAGGATGACTTTGATGCACAGTTTTGCATGTTTTTAAAAATTTGGATACAGAATATGGTGTCGAATGAGGGATCTGCTTGTGCAACGACAGCTTTTATTCATCTCTTGTACTATGGTTACCGAACCAGATGTCGTTACCTCCCCAAATGCTCTTTCCAAGAAAAAGATCTGGTCCCACAAACATTATTTTTCTGAGTTTGCATGGGCATAAAAAGAACATTTGACTAAAGTGAATTCTATTAAAAACCACTTTTGCCTTTGTGCCTGATTTATGCAGCTTTGGGAGTGGCATGAGTCACTACGACACGTCGTGACAAGCATAATCTCTTGAGCCACCTCATTGGTCAAACCACCTAGAAATCCAACAACGTGATTGGTCGACGCAAGGTGATGAGCGTCAATCGGTTCACAGGCAGTAAATCAACTTTATTCAAGCATATACCTATCACCTTACTGGATTTCACAGAGTGCTCCGAGCCACTGATACATGCACAAGAACACATCACGAGAGTGTAAGTAGGATGAAGGGCTAGGTGACCCTTTAAAACACCTAAACACAAAGGTTCATTTCGGTATTATAAAGTTGGCAAATACAGGAGAACTGGCGTAATCAGCAAGATGCGTGCCCCACTTTCCTTACAGCTTTCTTACGACGGAGCACACCACGACTATGGATGGTTCGCTCAGATGCAAGTAGTCTCGAGGACCCACAGGTAGCTTGTGGTGGTGTGCCTAGAAGTGTCCGCATCATCCCACAACAAGACCGCTCCTTCGTTACCATTGCAACCATATAGGCCGTCCCTACTGCTGCTGCTGCAGCTTCAAATTGTCATGTGATGAGCGTGAGTGCAGTGAGCATCGGAGGTGATACAATGTTCAGCCTGTAGGAGTGAAAAGTCATTGAGGTGTCATAGTGTCGAAATTGTCACTGATGCATATACCGACTCACAGTGTATCAGATTTTGGACCACTCCTTTTGCAGGGAATGGCGAACATCATGCAAAAGACCGAGTGAAACCGTGTAGGAGTATAGAGGATGCGCTAGAGCTGATCACACTATCGACATCAATTTTCCATCCAGAAGTGATGCCCTTATTCGCATGACGAAAAAGCCAACCCCTTAGTCGAACGCTCACTTTCCTCCATCTGCCATAGGAAAAAGTGCTATTTGGGGCCTCCTTGATCCATTTGGCCGAAACACCAACCAGGGGTTGCATTGAATGATACGCAGAGCATTGGAAGCATGGTTCACTGCAAAGACTACTTAAAATGCAATGACAGCGCCTGCTCAGTGGCTCATTGGTAGGGAAACCCACATCTACTTACCTGGTAACTGCAAGTCAAAATGCGAAGTTGGAGGTGCGGATGCACTTAAATGCTGCAATTCACGTCTCGCATGTCGTCTTGCACGTAATACTCATGAGGCTTTCATTGAAATCGTCTACCCTATTAATGAAATAGGGTACATGGTTTCTGACTGACGATGGCACTAGATCTCCACTCCCCATACACCACTGCCCATTTGCTCATTTGCTTTGTTGCATTCCTGAGCTGCCACCTCTAATTGCGCATACTATACGAAGAAGCTGCTAAAGAACTGAAGTGGTGTTGAAGAGCATGTGAGAATGGCTGCTGTCCACACACCTTCTGCCTCAACCACTACTACACCCTTCGTGGGCAATAGAGTGGCATGCACCAGTTAAAACCACACAAAGTCGTAAACCGAATCCATGGAGACCTTGAATCCGACTGCAGCATGCAAAGGGTTTGGCCTGATAGCAATAAGAGGTTCCATGTATTCTTTTACCTGTTAAGGCTAGTAGTAAGCCCTCTAGCGTTAACGTGAACTCAACGTCGGCTATAAAACGAAGGATGCTCAAAAAAAAAAATGAAACTCTGTTGGAAATTATGAGCAAGAAGACATAGGAGAACTAAAGTGAGACAGCAAAGTACTTCCGCACTTGGTGATGCGTACTTTGATTAAGGGTGCGCGAAGAGCTGCATGATAGAGACCGTAAGGAATAGCTGGTTTGCACTTTGAACTGAATTTGGGGTGAAGCATACTCCAAGTGCTATGGATGCCCTTAGATTCACCGGTACTGTGATACTTCTGCTAAAAGCATCAAAGACACACTGATAGCCATTCTGACTTGCATCAGGCAGAAGACTTTGAATTTCCTACCGATGGTCGGCGGTGGCATCATTTAATTTGTCTTATTTCCGCAAATTTGTGGAGAGTGTCAAGATCCACCTACAGGTCCCTCAAGTCCAGCAAAAAACCCACTTGTGACGAGGTGTCTTGAGAATGTAGCCAACTTCCAGCGGCATAACCATTTTAAAGAGGACAGTGTGTCATGGATTTCCATTCCAACAACCCGAAATAAAGTCCACCAATGCAACAATTGTAAGAAGAGACAGGAGAGCTTGTCCAGTGCCCTCTGCTGTCAAAGGGTGGATGCGGCATTCCCATTTGTTCAATGTTTCCTTCCCAAGATTTTAGGAAATCAACTTCTTCATCTCTACCTGAATAAAACAACAGATGTAACTCTCATCAACTTTGGTCTCCAATGTTGCATAGAGGTGCGATAAAGTGTTGAAAGAATGAGCTCACTTCATTATCTACTAGAAGACTGACTTCGCTCAGCGTCGTTGACCAATCAAAGGAAGGGCAGGGAGACCATGCGGAAGCAGTGCAAATCTTTGTTGAGTGGTGATAAACCTGACATCTATCACTCCTATCTATGCTACATGCCATAAAGTTGGCTTCATTTGTAATGGAGATTAACTCTGGCACCTCTGCCATAGCGGCTGTCTACCTTAATGGAACTGTTGTTGCAATAAACCAATCATCAGTGCGCTTGCATTTGTCCTTCACAGACGGAGGATGCACTGCCATTGGCACAGAGTTCAGTATGCATAGCGCGTTGATGACTCGACTCCCAAGAGTTAGCAAGGAAGGCTTATTGAAGCCAAATCAAGACAATATATTCGCCCACTCACTAGCTCTAATAGCTGGAGCACACATCGAGCGTGGGTTGGTATATAAAAGGAGTTCGTTTGAACGATGTGAAGCCAAGTTTTTTAGGCACTAAGGGGAGATAGGTGAAGCTCTTCAAACAGCCGCGTTGGCAGTGAGTCGCCTTTGCCATAAGAGTGTAAATCCTCACGCATGATGATCACAAAGTGGAGGTGCAGAGAGGCTTGATTACTCGCTCCCACTTCTTAGGTGCTATGAGCAGCCCCAAAGCAAAGATGCGAAGAGGCAGGAGATATAGTGGCAAGTATAGTGAGCTGACTGGTGTTGAAGCGTGTGGAAATGTTGTGGTGGAAGTGTAATTTTTAAATGCACTTATCAAAATGGCTGGACTGCATTTTAGTAGGTGCATACATCCTCAAGGACAGGCCATCGACCTCCTCAGTGCCAAGAAGCTCACTTCAATATCCTGCTAGTGCAAAAAGAATACTCTTGGTACTACTGTGACGTGAAAAGCTTAAGGTACTTAAGCTGTCACAGATGTATCTATCGCACCATCCCTCGTGCACGTATTCACCACTACCATTACTTTACATTCCGACCGACAGCGCATGTGCCATAGTCTTTGCAGGGAACCGTATCTGTGTTTTCAGTCTCAGCTGCCATGCTGGAAAACCTACTGAGAAGAGTCCCGAGCCTAGGCTTTCGAAAACAGGAAAATGATCGCATTCAAATCGGAGTTTCTTATCTTCCCTTAGCGATGGTGACCAAGTTGATTGCTTGTTACGACGTGGCACATGGTGTCGTGATACCTTCGGCTTAGAAATGAAGATGGTAGTGCAGATGTGTCAGGTGGTGCCATGAATCGAATGGCCTGTGGACGAGGAAACAGTCACATCATCCTTCTCTTGGATGAAGACGAGCATGTGCTTACCTCCTCGTTGCTGAGAAGACGTCATCCACTCTCGGACGACCAGATCTGCAGTCATGTCAATGTCAAATGAGGTCAAAGTGCAAATCCATTAAAAGGTGCTGTTCCATTACACTTCGCCTCTATCCATTCGTTGACTTGAGCACTGTGTTAAGATCAGTGTCAAACAGAGATTGTAGTCAATGTGAAGCCTCTCACAGTTCACACTCTATGCAATTCCTACACCCTTGAGATATTTTTCGAAAAATTCATGTCTTTTCCTCTATTACTTTAGTGATGCGTAATGTGTTGCCAATTGGGTGGTGCTGCAGACCATAATGAATGGGTGTGACTAGCGCATCACTGATCAGATTTCGGTGAAAGACGTCAAGTAGGTATCCACTTTGAAATGCCACAGATTACTAAATGCAACTCTCTCTTTGGCGTCACTTGTTAAGCAGACAAGAGGCGTCACTTGTTAAGCAGACAAGTAGTTGAGAGGCAAAGTCCCATTCAATATCAATCGAAAAACCATTGTGTGGTGAAATGTGTGGTTGCGTGAAATCAGGCTGGTGGTAATTTAACGGTACAGTTGCTTGACATCCTGTTGCTAGAGCCATTCACTAGCTCCATATTAACTGGATCCCATTGGCTTTGTTGCTGTTGCCCTGCCCTGCTCTGATTTCTACTAGTGTAATTATTGATATGCTGGTGGAATGGAGCCAAGACTAGTGAATTTGGCATGAAGATGTCCTGAGACGGCAGAAGCAACCAAAATCCAATTCCAATCCAAAGTGCCGGGCCACAAATAATTGAAGTAGTTGGCACGATTTAACACAAGTGCTCTACCCTCCATACACCACTGCCTTATCTCGTGATCCTCATGTTGAAGCACTCCCGCAACGCCTACTTGCACATACTTTAATGCGAAGCTGCTAAATATTTCGGGTGGTGTTGGAGGGTACANCTCGCAACACCTACCTGCACACACTTTAATGGGAAGCTGCTAAATATTTCGGGTGGTGTTGGAGGGTACACGAGAATATCTGCCACTTGTACTCTCTTGGCGCTACCTACCACACCTCCGCAGGTGTTAACACGGTGGTCAGCACTTGAAGTTACACAAATGGTCCTTTAACTCGGCCTGCCACACCTCCGCAGGGGTTAACACGGTGGTCAGCACTTGAAAGCACGCAAATGGTCCTTTAACTCGGCTGCAGTATGCGAGTGGTTTGGCTCGAAAGCAGCAAGGATTGGGCACTCCCTTCCTGACTAGGCCAGTCCTACCCTCGCATGGTTGAAATAACCCCATCGTCAGCCGGAAACCAAATATCTTGCACCACATATAGGGCAGATGATTTAAATGAGATTCAGATAAGCATCACGAGTGAGACAACATGCGAGCCGTAAACTGCATTGCCGAAGTGCGTCCGCACCTTGATTTGGAGCAATCAAGAGTAGAGTAGGCACGGGTGGTGCATACCTCCTTGCAATGGTCCTTTACAACGTAGTAACGGCGACGCTGTCAGCGGAATCACCTCCACTGTCCTGCGGGATGATCATTTTCACGGAGGCAATGCCTCGTGGCGTTCGGCTTCCACGGCCTAGGATATGGACCACTGACGGAATGGTATTGTGCCAAGAGAAGTGCTTCTACAGTGCCATCCTCGTAGCCGAAAGGTTACTGCTATTAGTAAAGACCGCGTTAAATTTTTATCCCTCCAAGTGACTTCCTACGGTCGCAATATCATAAACCAACTTCTAGACCACGTTTTGCTACCCATTAGATATATTTTGTGC
>LWMK02000218.1:46309-57621 GCA_001693075.2 Taenia saginata | reverse complement strand
GCCATAAGTTTACTGCTATTAGTAAAGACTGCGTTAAATTTTTATCCCTCCAAGTGACTTCCTACGGTCGCAATATCATAAACCAACTTCTAGACCACGTTTTGCTACCCATTAGAAATATTTTGTGCTCTTTATGCATCACAAGTGGTTTCGAGAGTAAACGTCACTGACAAGTTCGATGGCAAGCACCCAGTCGATCAGTGAAAGTAATTTCGTAGTGATAATTAATCCAACGCTGTTTGCACGTGAGTCGTTTGCTGCTGAAAGGCAAGAACTCGTAACCTACTGCTTACGGATGTGAGCATCAATTTGTTGTGGAACAATTTCCGAGGCTCATCGACGGAGGTCACTTCGCACGATATCGCAGGCGATGCACCATGGAGAAGAGGCAGTTGGTGACTGTGTTCTTCCCTCCAATCCCTGTCATGTGTAAGCGAACCTCGTTTGGCCTGTCTTGACTGCGTCGAAGTGCGTGAGGGGAGCTGGGTAGAGGGTATCAACGGCGTTCATCGTTGTGATCAATGGCGTTGCACAGGGGATACACACTCAAGTGATGTCCACACAGCAGTACTTGGGGATTGGGAGAAGTGATCAGTGAGCGAAAACAGGAGACTATTCCTTACCTTTGACATTGGCATACTGGGCGTCGGCTCTTCTGCTACATCTAAGTGGACTAAGATTTCATGGCCTGAACTGCTTGAAGTGACGAACAGCATGGAAGTAAGGACGTGGAACAAGGAAGTGGGATCAGGGAAACGCCACCGCACCCACAGTAGCAGACTTGAAATCGACTTTTATCTGTTGATTGTGTGAGACCACCTCTTGTTGACGCTAAAATACTGCACTGGTTATGACGGGATATGAACAAGCATGCAATCAGAAAGTAAAAAGGAGACTGGAGCATGATATCTGGACGGCAGTTCGTACAAATTTAGAAATGCAATGTTGCTAGAAAGCTAAGGGCTTTGGAGTAATTGTGGAATGCATCCTCACAAGCACACGCTGTGCTGTGCTGTACTGTACTGCAAGTGTTGTACCTGTCAAGATTATTAGTTCGTTCAAAGGACACTGTATTTGCTTAAAGTTGATTTTTCCTTACTATATAGCATTATTTGAGTGCAGTAAGTGTGCACACTCATGATCTTACACTTACTCTTGTCCCCAAGTCGCCAGATGTCAATGTTGGATCCTACCTCGTGGTGACCAATCAAATTCCCACGGGCAGTTGAATGCGTGTTTGACTCCAGGAAGGTGGCAATGTTCGACTTAGCTCTAAATGCTTAAGTTGTTTGTGGAAAGAACCCAAGCGAGCTTGGCCACTTTAGTCGTGAATTTAAGCTGAATGCCTAGAAGTAAACAACTACTGCATTTTGTTTCCACTCGGCCTGGGTTGAGTGTCATAATCCGACGTAGAGCCTGAAATGTATGCCACAGACAAAATGAGGACCGTATGCCATCAAGTACCGTCATCTCCTCTCTACTTGCTTGATCCCCTCCTCTCTCCTTGTTTACGACCCGTTTGGTGTCAATTCGCATCGGAGGTGACTAAAGGCGTGCGCCGTATTGGGTGGATAAAGAGGTGTTTTGTTGCATTAATGATGGGTAGATTGCAACAGACAAGTGCCCAGGGTGTGACCTACGGGTCGTCGGCACTACCACCCGCTGTAAAGCCTCATATAGTTGTGTAAATGAGCCCCAACTCGCCTTCTTTCCTTCACGGAGACTTAGGGGGAGACAATCCTTAAGTAGAGAGCATAGTTATAGTGCATCGAAAACTCCTCAATCTCACGTAGCACATAGCTATGGAGATGGTCCGAGTTGCAAGATATTTACATGCTAGTTTCATTTTAGGAGACCGTTTGCATTGCTTTGATGACGGTGACGCCGTGCAAGCTCCTCGTCGCCCTGATGAAGACCTCAGCTGCTACCAACTAATGCCGCAGCTGGTCACTGGACCTGATCACCGAGGGCGAGACCAATCTGGGTGCCAGCAACTGACATTGGTTGCAGTCTTGCTGATGTGATTCTATCTGCGTGTGACATCTCACATGGTTGATGGATGCAATGCACCCTCGTCCACGTTGAGGACTGTTGCCTCTACGACCTCTCGGGACCAGAAACATTACTATGCATTCTATTAGCCTCGAGAGGACCCGTTGTTGCGGAATGCATGAAACATTCCCATACACTCGTGACAGTCTTCATTCCACCACCACAGCTATCACCTTACCCTCTGACAGACATTGTGTGTACAGACCCACGCTCTTCTGTACCGCAGTGACTGGAAGTAGTGCGAGGGCGATGAGGGTAGCTAGGCACATTGAGGAGCACAAACGAGTGGCAACATCGGCTTGCATGCACGGATGAAGAGAAGAGTGATGCTGGGAAAGTTCTTTGCTGAGCTAGAAGTCATTTGTGCAGCCGCAATCTGAATGCCCGTCTAGTTCACTGATGAGCAGATCAGCAGACAGGACAGGTATTGACATGACAGTTTGGGAGACCAGTTCATCATAGGTAGCGATAAACAAAGTGACACGCAACTTGGCATGGCCTGTCTTGACTGTGTCCGCGTGTGTGAGTAGAGCTTGGTGGAGGAGATCAGCAGCGTCCATCGTTGTGATCAATTGTGTTGCACTGGCAATACGCACACAGGTGATGTCTACGTGGTAGCTAATGACGATTAACCGTGTAGTAAACTGGGAAATGATCAGCGAGTGCGGAGCAGGAGACATAACCTTACCATCGACAATGACAAAATGGCTCCTGATCCTTCAGTTGGATTCTGTTGGCCTGGTTCCTTGTAGCGTAAATTGCTTGGAATGACAAACAGCATGGAAGGGGGGATGGGCAATGGAAAATTGGGATCAGGGAAATGTCTCCCGTCCACTGTGAGTGAGAAGATGAGCTGTTATATTCGAGGTTAAGCATGCATGCTAAGATTTGGCTTTGAATTCCAAACGTTGCTAGTAGAGGGCCACCTCGAGTTTGTGGTGGTAAATTGGATTGATTAGGATTGACGACTTCACGGTCTGCATCCATCCCACTGACCTACTGATGGTGCAATAGGCATCACGTGAAGCCATGCAGTAGGTGGGTGTTTGACTGCTGGCCATGAAACAAATGGCCTAGGGATGAGCGCAGTGCACCATCACCAAACAGAGAGATCGGCAATCGTGTGGGGATGCGTAAATCAGTGAACGTGTAAATTTCCTTCGAAAGAGCTGCCTAAGTACGTGACGCCTCCGCCTATTAACCGACCCTTCTACTGTCCCGTTGTACCTGAGTGCGAATCTGGGAAAGTGAGGAGGATAGCCATTAAATGTGACCAAAGAAAGCATCGGAGAACAAGTTGCTTGTAGAGATTAGTTCGTGAGTGCTATTGTGCCGCAATCATGCTTCTGAATTTACCTGCAGCACCGCTGCTACTCTTGATGATGTAAGTAGCATTGGCCGCGTGAAGAAATTGGGTGTAGCGCACCAACTACGAAGTCGACTCGTGGTCCATGTTTGTGATGGCTAGAGCAGAGGAAGGGGAGGAGGAGGAGGAGGAGGAGAAGAAACTGAGGAACTCAGGTGCTTTGCTAATGTTTGAGCAGGCACTGGCACTTAGTAAACAGACTCTTTCATCTCGATGGCTGTGCCTGTGCGTGTGCCTGTGCCGTAGTGACACACTTGCGCATTCTGTTTCATCCAGCAACCTCTTTTTAACCTATCCACCTGTACTTAGGCCTCATGCCGGCTCAAGCAATGGTGCCAGATGTCGCTCCTAACTCTTGGCTACACCTGGGATATGGTATAGTGTACACGTCCCAAATATAGCGCATTTAAATGGTATCATGAATGTCACTAAAAAGATATACTGATGTTTTTTTGATCGACTGAGCATTGTGGATGAGGGTGCTTTGTGTCGCGGAAGCACGCGTACATGCCACGATGGATTTGAAAGAAGATGGAGGAGGCAGATCGGGTGAGACAATTCGGGTTGCCGGCTGGCACTGGTGGCATATTCTCAGCATTGTGATGCCACACACACAAAGGCTATTTCAGAAGTGATGTGTGGTTACACTGCCGTGCGGCACACTCCATTCGTCAGGCTAGTGCATTGATCTGTCGATTGACGGGTGGGGATTGTCGTTGTGTGTAGAAATGCAGACCGTATCGTAGTGAAGGAACTCGGTGTATTTTATGTTCCTAAATGCCTCATGGTTATGTGCTACGTGGTATGGGAGAGGGTGAGACGAAGACTGTTTTAAATGTGCCTACACAGAGGCGAGATATCAGAACACTCTATGCTCTTGCATAAGTTGATGTACTTCAGATAATGAATCGAAATCCCTTGAAAAGCATTGAAAATTCTGAACGCAGCGTGAGACCCGGTTTTTAGCCGAGCGAATGATGTTGGTGGCAGAACAAAACACCAGCAAAGTTGTTGTAATAGGAGCAGCATGGAGGAAATAGATCCAAGTGCAGTAGACAGAGACTCTGCTATGGACAGGGACCTCGACTAATCGCTCGGTCACCCTCCCCCATACATAGCCTCACCACTTTCCTTTCAACGACAAAAGGCATTGGGCTTCCTGACCGACAGCTCTCAGTGCCACTGACACATGACAGCAGAATTCTGTGCACCAAAATGAATAGCGTCTACTCGATCCCGACGTTGGTTGTGTCTGACCACTTACCACTTCAAACAGACATGTGTTGCAGTGATACGTGGTGGGCCACTGCAACTCACCTAATCAGTAGCTCATCAGTAGTATGTGGCGATCTGGAGACCAGTGTCATATGGAGGCTGTAGTTAACAACCTACCACATGCTATCACAATTTCACAGACTCATTTGTCGCTCAAAGCTTTGTTCTCCTTCGCTTGCTCTAATGATGTGTGATGTATGGCCTACTGGGTGGAGTTGGAAGCAACAATGAATGACTGTGAGTAGAGCGGCATTACCCACGTCTCGGTGAAGGACGTGGTGTGGGTGTGCGCGTCAAAAGTACACGAAGCACTAAATATAACTCGCCACTCGGCATCGCTACTTCGGCAGCAAAGTGGTCGAGATGCGTGGCTTCACCTACCGACATCGTAATGCTGCTTTGAAGAGTCAACCACACCGCAATGTGCACAGCTCCATAAATGTCGCTTACATCCATCTCTTGTGTCAGCCGATTGCACGGTTGTGTGGTGGAGGGAAGGGGTGATCAAAATTCAAAGTAAAAGAAGCGACTTAAACAGAGCGCTCCACTGCTCGCTCTTCTGCTGGAGACATTCAATGGTCCCACAATCAAGAGTCCTTTGATTCACTTCACTTCGAACCAACACATTACGAACTACCTGCCTTGGCTGCTGAAGTACCTCAACCTTTTCTAACACCGCAATACACAGCCGAGAGCAGTTGGTGTAGTTGTCGACACAGGAGCAGTAGGTGCCAATACACACACAAATAGCAGATGGGGTGGAAGGAAGAGGAGGCACAAGGATGGAGGGAAGGAGATGGAGAGAAGGAGGCAAACGTAGGAGGCATCGAAGTGGGTGGAGATGGAGAGTGTGTTGGAGAGTGTGGGAATGAAAGCGTGAGTAGTGTGTCGTGGGGTAATGTAGGTGTCGCCACGCACTAAGTTGGTTCAGTTGTAGTGGAGGAGCCTTCGATTGTCAAACTTGCTTTCTGTGTATCTGCCATGTCCTATTTAAGCTCAAGCCTCACAGGCCATAGTGGCTTTAGGTGTTGAAATTAGAGATAAGGGAAGAAGTCTCTACTTGAAATCAGTGGATGAAGTGATTCGGAAATGATGAGTGAATGAGTAGTGAGGGGATATGGGTGAAGGAGTGATGGATTTACCGTGAAATGACTGCTTTATCCTTTAACGGGTTTCAGATGAGGCAGCTGTTGAATGCACAGGACGAACGAGTGAAAGGAGAGCTAATTTTGTAAAGCTGACATCTGCTGCAGAACATTGTCAGGCCTTTGCTACTGCTTTTAAAATGCATTTGCAAAGGAGAGTAGGGTTCGCCTGCCTTGCCAACATTGGAAGGGGTAATGATCTGAATGTCTGACTAAATACCGCACAATTTCCCCAAATGTTTTTTGAATCTACTTAAGGACTTCGTGTATGAGAAGCACCACCTCTGCTTACACTGGTTTTGACGTCTCAGCCTCCGAAAATTATTCCATGTGGCGAGTTGAGGAAGTGATTTGAGCAAGTAACCTTCAGTCCTCTTGCCAGGCTCCAACTCCTCCAATCCATCACGGGCCATGGTGAATAGCTCTCCCTTAGTACACTGAAATAGTTTCTAGTGTGGTTGGATTTCTCCTACGTGGGAGTGGTGCAACTCGCAAACCGTGAGTCTATGCCATTGTCGTCAAGAGACGTAGACACCCACCTCATGGGCTACTTGAGTGCGGCGGTGATAACAAGGCTTAAGGACTCATCAGAAGCCTCACTTTGAGTGCGTGGGTGTGTGGGTGTGTGTGTGTGCAATGGGATAGAAGAAGGGCTGGAGAGATAACGCCCAGTGTTGTGGACAGTGGTTCAGGCATGTGCAAGGCTGAATTCGCTGGTGATGCCAAACCGCGTGTCGTTTTCCCTTCTCCAGTCGGTGGTCCCTGTGAGCAGAACATTGCAATTAAGAGCTTTCACAGGAGTGTATGCTTGTCTGTGGTGGTGGTGGTGGTGGTGGTGGAGGAGGAAGCATGTGCATGAAAGGGTCTTGTTACATGTGACACGCTGCCAGCTGCGATCGTGACTGTGGTAATCGGAAATGCACTCCTCTATCTCGACTCCGTCCTCTTTCCCGTCCTAACCCCAAATTTTGTCTGTTAGTCCATTTCTAAATCAGTAGTATTCCTTAAAGCATTAAACTACAATCAGGTGTGTCACAAAAGGCCAGTTGCTTCTCACGATCCAACAGATAGATTGGGACGGCACTAGTGGTAACTTGAGGAACGTCTTCCCCTTTCGTTCATTCGCTTCATCTCGACCACCTTCTCTCCATTCTTCTTTCCACGTCTCTTTAAAGCAGGAGGCGTTGATGACCACGGCTCTGCGCTTTCAATTCTGCAATGCATTCAGATTCTCCCTACTCTCCACTCATGTCGCTGTCAGCATTCCAGAACAGTAAATGATTCACCTTAAACATACTCTTCGAAAGTGCTCATGTGGCACGGTCCTCGTTCACCTTCTCTTCTCCCTGCTTATCCCAAGGCTGAACGGACTATTTAAACTGTGACCTATTTAGTAGACTGTGTAAATGAGAAACAACACGGAATGAAGTAAGACAGAGTGGTGGACTCCTGTCTGCTTCGAGTGAGGCAGGATTCTCGTCTACCAAGTTGTTTGAGTAACTCACCCGGCTCCCACCGAAAAGACTTATTCAAAGCAACCTCAGCACAATACTTGCATTTGGCCACATCTACTGGTCTGCTACGCAAGAGCATCATCGTAAGGAGTGTAGCATCTTCCTCACTGTGCTCTGGTTGTCGCTCGGTGGAATGCACAAATGACACGCAACAATGCATGGTAAGAATAGGATCTGGTTTGGAAGAAGGGAAGCGATGTCGGGCGTACGCCCGATGTGCTACCACTAATCCACAAGAACTACCAAATCCTTTAGCTACTAATGAGGCTGCATTGACAGAAACTACTGCGAAAACACTTTGCCGGTTTTATAAGTCCGTAGGCGAAGCTGGTTTGGTTAGGCAGACATCTACACCGCTGCGACGTCTTGTGACTTCAGAGCAGACTCGAGAAGATTTGGTGCGAGGACTTAATACGTGCCGCAATTTGCCGCCAAACAAAGCGTTTCAAGCGGCGCGTTTATTGTAATGCATGTGCTGTTTGTGTAGGCCTCGGTTGCGGTTGTGGGGATGTGGTCAGCCTTTGCAACTTCACGAGGTGGGAGGGCCTCTGGGCCGTGCCAGTCACCTCAAATATTTGTGCACACTCCATCCCTTTCTCGTGTCTTCCATGGTCTTCAGCGAAGTTGTGAGTGATAGAGGAAGGCATAGTGCATGGGCAGAATGTGTGCATTCAGCAAACCGAGAAGAATTACGACTGCTGACAAGGCCCAGAGGCCAGACCACCCAAGTAACCGCAATTGAAACCAACTGTCGAATAAACAACAAAGCATTGCGTAGCCCTCTCTGGTAAATCTCCCGCGTCACCTATCACCAAGTGATCGGTGATGGCAGGAAGCACTCATAAGCTAACCGTGCTTCACTGCAACGTCAATAATCTCTCCTGGCAATCCCACTAGATCTGGAGAATCGTCTGGTTTGAGAAGCGAATTCGAGGACAGGGGATTCGGCTGACCATCATGCGTGCTCGCAGATAGATGGTGAGACAGCGGTCCAAAAGCAGATTTGAGAAAGGGATCGCGAGACGTGATTCAGTTCCGTCGGGATAGGGTTTAGTCTATGACCAAATTGTCGGCGTCTTTATGCATAGATGGTAGAGGAACTTCGAAAGGAAACTCTTCCAGATGGTTTAAGGTTGGTGTCACTTCCCTTGTTAGTAGCTGCCTTGCTTAAGACGGGAATAGGATCGATGCCGAGAACAGACGATGTGATGCTCAACCCTCTGTTATGGATCGTCAGCGATTCCCCCATCCGCAGTACGTGGACTTCTTTAGCACCACTGAATTTTGTCACAAACGGTGGATATCAGAATGGAAGTCCTTCGAATTCCCGTTCGCTTTCCGGTGTCACCAGGGTAGCGTTTGCAAACTTCCTTGAAGACACAAGAAGGCATAATACTAGGGCAGAATGTGTGTGTTCAGCAAGTAGAAAGGGATTGGGGCTGCTGGCATGGGCCAGAGACCAGCTTACCCGACAAAGGCGATGTGGCCACCCCAGCGACCATAACCGAAACCGGCAGTCAAACATACTAATCACTCCTGTAGGACTCTGAAGCAAGAAACAACACGCAAATGACTTCTGATTAAGGGATTTTATTGCCTGTAGCTGCCTAGGGTGCATAACAGTGCTGTTGCCAAATGTAGAAAGGAAGTACTGACATCCGCAAAGACAGTGTTTGAGCTGTTTCGGGTTGAATGGACTTATCTCTTTTATGGAATGTTGGCTAACTACTGCTAGGTTTATCACTTGTAGCAGCGTTCAACAATTGAAGAAAATTTTGTCTGTTAGTCCATTTCTAAATCAGTAGTATTCCCTAAAGCATTAAACGACAATCAGGTGTGTCACAAAAGGCCAGTTGCTTCTCACGATCCAACAGATAGATTGGGACGGCACTAGTGGTAACTTGAGGACCGTCTTCCCCTTTTGTTCATTCGCTTCATCTCGAAGGCGTTAGTTTGAAGCATACGCGTTAAGCCGAATACGTAAAAGGCGATTAATGACAGTTGTAGGGAATCCACTGCGAGTAGACGCTCTCGTTCACGTCCATGTATTTGGTGGATAGAGGAGCCTTGCTTTTACAAGGAACCCGATCAAGCGAACTGGCATCAGGCTCATTGCATAAAATACTTAACAGGAAAACATTCCGGAACAGATTCATCAGAGCAGCGCTTTCGTTGGGAGCGCTTGCCCCTGTAACATCAGTGGCCTCAGCAAAATTAAGACGCAGAAGGGATTTGGTCCCTTGCATTCCATGACAGTGGTTTGGTTGTGAGTTCGCTTATTGTTTCTTCTCCCCATGCAAATCGAACATCCGACCGCAGTAGATGACAGGCTCGTCCTTCACCTGCGCTCTCACATTCGGCCTTCAAATGAGCTAGGTGCTTTGGTTCTCTAAATCCCTGGCACCCTTTCTCTATCCAAAACATCCGGGTCATCGGGAGACGTGGAAGAGTCTTCCAGAGATGCCTTGAGCGATTGTTTTTGAAACCCAAGTTAATGATCTGGTCGCGATGTGCTGAGTTGCCGAAGGAAGGTGGGAATGTGGATGGCATTGGTGGGCAGTGTAGCTATAGTGCCTAATCAGAGTTAGAGCCATTAATTGTACCTCCTTCGCCAGCATGTGGACGCGGCAGTGCCGACGAGGGCGCTGGCCTGTTCGCGTGAGTTCAACTACCTGTTAATGCCCTCAACCGACGACATCGTTGTGAATGCAATGCTCCCCAGTGCGTATCCCAACTGTCAGTAGTGGCTACGGCTACTCGCATCTCGTTGACTGCTAGGCACACTGCCACCTCTCTCCTACTGCAATCGACGCCGCCTCTCCCTCGCAACTCTGTCCGTGTCTCCAAAGGCTACTTTGGCAACCACTTCTTGCACGGTCTGAGCCTCTTTCTATATCTTACTTGTTCAGTTCCCCTGATTTCAAGCCCAATGCTTGGTGAGCTGTCATCGTTTGCCAGGAATCCATTTCCCCATTTGAGCTGATTGTTAGAAATGTGTGCAGGTTACCTACCACCTCATAGGTAACGATTGCATTAAACCTATTCGAAAATAGCAAGAAGGAGTTGCTTTAATTCTTGTCAGTCTTTGAACAGGATTGGGGTCTACCTATCTACCTGTCTTGTGGTGCAAATGTTGGTGAGTGGTGGCTGTTACTTTGTCCCCTAAAGCTTTTGAAGTAGTTGTAGGACTTGCATGCAGCAAGGAGAAAGCTGGAGCATACACTGCCAAACTCTCCCTCTTGGGAGGACGTACAAGTGCAAGCCACCAACAAGTCTGTCTGCTGAGTCGTTGAGCAAACGCAGGGAGGTATTCAACGAAAGACACTGTCGGTAAATCTGCGCTTGTGCCTCGACCGTGGACCCATCCCTGAGAATGCGGCCCAGTTCCAATTCCCTGCCAGCATCTTTGACCTCGACGACTCATCCCTCCCCTAAGTCAGTGCCTCATTATAGCCGATCTCATGCTCACACACTTTGCTTCATTCTTCTTCAGAGGCTGCAATCCAAGTCGGACCGTGGACCTTAGCTTTGATCAGCGTGTCGACCGCTTTGAATTTTGTCAGACCACTTTAAGGGGCAATTTCAGTGTAAGGAAAAAGCGTCCGTTGAGCATAGAGGATTGATTGGGCAGTGAAGATGACGCTGACTGGTGTCCTTGCACGTCATCTCGTTCTATCCATCGTTGGGGATCTCGTCCGACGGAGGAACTAATGCCGATTTGTCAAGTTTCTTCGCGCAAGCGAGTCTTGACGACAGCAGTACCCGCTTCTCGGTGGAATTCACTAAAACTGCAATGCCCATTGGTCACATGCCAGCTCAAGTGCGGAGAAGACTTGAGGACGATTTCGCTTGTAGCGATTGCTTATTTCCTTCTGGTTTCTTCGTTGTCTACTTTGGCTCTTCCTAGCAAGCATAACGTTTGCGGCAGTAGCTTAGGCCTGCAGCCACTGCGGGTCTCTA